>CAUYRT010063461.1:0-40458 GCA_963574885.1 Lepilemur ruficaudatus | reverse complement strand
TAATTTCTTTCTTTCTATTTATAGTAGAGACAGGGTCTCACTCTTGCTCAGGCTGGTTTCGAACTCCTGACCTTGAGCGATCCGCCCGCCTCAGCCTCCCAGAGTGCTAGGATTACAGGCGTGAGCCACCGCGCCCGGCTTTAGACTGGGTAATTTATAAGCAAGAGAAATTGTATCACTCACAGTTCTGGAGGTCGGGAATTCCGAAATCAAGGTGCCAGCAGATTTGAGGTCTGGTGAGGGCTGCTCTCTGCTTCATAGATGCCGCCTTCTTGCTGCATCCTCACAGGGCAGAAAGGGCGAACAAGCTCTCTCAGGCCTTTTACACAACGTCACTAATCCCATTCATAAGAGACCCACTCTCGTGACCTAATCACCTCCCAAAGACCCCACCTCCCATCACCACTGCACTAGGAATTAAATCTCAACTTATAAATTTTAGAGGGACGTGAATATTCAGATCATAGTATCATTCAAGCATGATCAAATGAGCTGCCACCACTCAAGTTTGCATCATCCTTCCAGAGTCTTACAGAAACCTTCCAATCCATCCGGCATGTTCTAGAACTAAAACTGTGGGTGGACCGCATCAAAGGGCCTTCAGGGGTATGGTCTTCTTCCTACCACCTTTTTAGCCCACAGTGCTAGTCTCCAGGAGGCATGGCGAGTGTGAAGTCACGCATGTCAGGGGGGAGATGAAGGTTTTACAGCATTTGGAGCATATACAACTTGGGAGGGGTGGGCTCTTTAAGAAAAAGTATACAAACTTATGAAAATTAGGTATGAAAGTCAATATTTATTTAGAATGAGAAAAATAAGTTACTGGCGCCTTAATGACTCAGATTCCTTTCTTCTGAGGCCTCTTTAGGCTGTTTGCCAGAAGTGCCTGCCTAGAAATACACTCTGCTTTCATGGCTCCCCCCTCCCCACCTGGAACCCCTGCAGCTCCCCAAACTCCTTAGGGCTCATGCAGATGAGGTCCCTGAAGCTTAAACTTCACCAGCTTCATAGCAAACCCGCCTCTGCATGTAACCTACAAGCAAAGATTTCGCTCTCAGATTCAACAGCTGCCCCTGTGGCGAGGTGCTCTGAGCTGTGCTGGGAGCTGCTCCCCTGGGCTGGAAGAAGTGGTGGTGACCCCAGTGTGGGCTGTGGGCCTCCCACGGAGGGTTTCCCAGAAGGCCACAGAGTCTGTCGAGAAAAGGGAGGGGAGATGTGGATCTGAGCATTAGGGTGGTCTCTGTGGCACCTCTAGTCATCCTTGTTTAGGGTCTGAGTTCACACTGCCTGTACTGTCTCTTGATTTCTTCCTCACTCCCTGACTGCTGCCCCTGGCTCCGGCTGGTGACTCCTTTCTCTTTCTTCCTTGATTCCCCATTTTTCTGCCCTTTCTCCCTTTCTTGGTTTTTTTTGTTTTTCTCTAAGAAGCTGGATCTGCATGCATTCTCTTTCTCTCCCCCCTCCCCCTCCCACTTTCTCCCCTTCTCTCTCTCTCCCTTCCCCTACCTCCTCTCTCCTTCCCTCCTTCCCTCTCCGCCAAGCCAGCCCAGGTCACAGGCTTGGCTGGGCTAGAAGAACCTCCAGCATCACCCAGAAGCTGCGCCTATGACCAGCCCCTCCTGACAACCTCGTTGTCTCCAGAAGGGCTTCACGCTCTCTGTTCTCAATTTTAAAATCCAGGGGGAAGAAGCACTTCGTATTTTATTTCCTTATGCTTTGTCGGTTGTTGTGCCCTTTGATTCTTCTCCTAGCGAGTGGCCATCCCTTTTCAGCAGCACCTGCTTGGATCCTCTCGTGTTTGTACGTCACCTCCTCAAAGAGACCCTGAGCCCCTCCAGGACCTCCCTGGAATCAATATACCCACCTCCTCCGCTGCGGTCTCACACTTCCCAGTCTAAGGAGAAACATATGCTGGATACATTTCTTTCGTGTTTTGTGGGGTGGGAGGAGGAGGGAGAGGTCTACAGCATACACAAGGTTTTTGAACCAACTTCACAAAAACACAGGACACCTATAGGCTGGGAGGGAAGGTAAGTCCGTCCACACCATCTCCGCCCCAGGGAACCCTTTGTCTTACTGAATGCTATGCTCAGCACTGCCATCTGAACACCCCGCCTGCAAACAGTATTCGCACAACAACCGAAATGGTTATATTATAGGAGGATCCCCGGGTTCCTTTGAGTAGCATCTTCTCAAAGGTTTGTTTACAAATCATTAAATACTTATCTACCAAAAGCGGATGTTTCAAGCTATTGGTGATTGAGCAGCAATCACAAATTAAAAAAGAAAAACCAAATCTGAAATGACTATGATTTTTTTTAAACCAACCTCTCTATGTTCTGTATTTTTATTTTTATTTTACCTGCCAAGAAGCTAAACTATCAAACCGTCCAGTACTGGACACGAGGAATTCATTTTTTTCCCCATTCATGTTGACGTTTTGCATTTTGAAGAGTAACATAGAGAGAATGTGCCGGACTGTGGAAGACCAATTTAATGAAATCAAAGCCAAGGATGACCAACAGACGCAGTTAATCCATGACCTGAACATGCAGAAGGCAAGACTGCAGACCCACAATGGTGAGCACATCAGGGCTCGGGCTCCGGCCGGGGCGTGGGTGCGGGCAGCGGGCGGCACTGACGCGGGGCCGCCTCTGCTTGGTAGGCGAGTTGAACCACCAAGTCGAAGAGAAGGAGTCTCTGATTTCACAGCTCACCAAAAGCAAGCAAGCCCTCACCCAGCAGCTGGAGGAGGTTAAGAGGCAACTGGAGGAAGAAACCAAGGTAAGGATGCCTCTTTGGGGGATGGCAGAGTCGGACAGAACTTGAGAAGCCAACGGTGTGACGGCTTCTCACACAAAGCTGGTGGGAGGCAGCGCTGTCAAGTCTGATGCTTCTCTCTGCCTTGTAGCATCATAGGAACCTGGTTTTTTTTTTTTTAAGATTGAAAGATGCTGGCACTGGATCTCTTTCCTTAGGGCTAGAAAACCCTACCAGGGTGCTCCATCCCCTGGCTCCTCTGACCCCCACAGGGTGGTGTGATGAACTCCTCCCCATTACTGCACCCGCTTGGACATTCTGCCCCGTGACTCATCCCGGCCACCTGAAGTGCCCTCTTCTTCCTTCTTCATTACCCTCGTGCGTCACCTCCGATAACACCTGATTTCAAGCTCTCCTCCTCCAAAAAGACTGCATGGTTTTGGGGGTACTCTTGGGACATTGGCATAAACATGAGCATCATCTTGGCTGGGCGCGGTGGCTCACGCTTGTAATCCTAGCACTCTGGGAAGCCAAGGCAGGAGAGTCACTTGAGGCCAGGAGTTAGAGACCAGTGGGAGCAAGAACAAGACCCCATCTCAACAACAACAAGAAGAAAAAATAGAAAAATTAGCTGAACATGGTGGCATGCACCTATAATCCCAGCTACTCGGGAGGCTGAGGCAGGAGGATCGCTTGAGCCCAGGAGTTTGAGGTTGCAGTGAGCTATGATCACACCACTACACTCTAGCCCAGGTGACAAAATGAGACCGTGTTTTAAAAAAAAAAAAAAACAACATTATCTTTTCCTTGACTTCAGTATCTAGATATTCGTGTTTATAATACATATCTCCCCGCTGATCTGTAAACTCCTGGAGGAAAAGAATAATTTTCCCCACTGCACCCACTAGGTGTGTAGTAGCACACAGTAGGTATGGTGCCCAGTACAACATTGTACACAGGAGATGCTCAGTAAATGCTGCCCATATGTGCTCAAGCATTAGAATAGGAATCCGGGGGTCCATAACACTGTATAAATGGAATTCTGAGGTTTCCGTGCACGGGCTAAGACTTATAGCACAATCATTTGGAATTTCTCCAAGCTCCATCTTTCTCTTTCTCTTCTGAAAAATACCAAGTGCTGTAGTTGTCTCCTGTCTTTCCATTCCATGGTAAGGGTGGACTGAGGGCAGGGGAGGGTGAGAACCAGGGCCGGAACAAGCCATGAGAACGCCCGCTACAAGGAGCGAGGCTGTGCTTCAGCCAGTATGCAGTAGCAGCTGAGTTTTCCTTCTTGGGCAAAGTCTTGTTGTTTATTTACATTATTAAAAGGATGAAAATGTGCAAATTACTGCACTGGGTCAACAGACCTCTGTCTTTGGTGGTGGTACAAGAGGGTGTTTTGAGACCATTATAGTCAGAGCCAAACTGTTGCTCTGTCCAGATGGAACTGAATGAATGACAGAGGCCTCTAGGCATGTCCTCTCCAGCTTGGGGACAGGATATCGAGCTGTAGAAACAATGCAGCTCATATCAGTATTTTCCAGTGTGGGGACACAGCCCAGTGGTGACACCAAAAGATGCTTTTAGATTTTCCCTGGTCACAACACTCCATACCATTGCATCAAGTAGTGAGAAAATTATTCCCTTTTTAATTCTATTTCAACCCTTCTGATTACATCAAGGAAGAGGTCTCAATTTGGATAACACCTCCCTAGCATTTGCTTATTTATCTTACTAGGAAATAGAGGGTTGGCTTCAGACACAGAGCCACAGCGGGCCACAGTGCCTAGCTAGACGGTGATGACATTGCTTTATTTTTCTTGCATTTATTCTATGCTTACCTTCTGTTTATGGCAAATGTCAGTGGGGTTCCATTTACTGTCCTGTAACAGTTTAATTTTTATTAAATATATTTTA
Source organism: Lepilemur ruficaudatus (assembly GCA_963574885.1). NCBI lineage: Eukaryota > Metazoa > Chordata > Mammalia > Primates > Lepilemuridae > Lepilemur > Lepilemur ruficaudatus. Next base: position 35,781 of record CAUYRT010063461.1, on the reverse strand, counting down.
ATATAATTAAGGTGTCCACTTAAAAAAAATTAAAACAGGTGATATACTGATATGGCCAAATTTGCAAAGGCAGCATGAGAATGATCCAAGCTGGAGAAAAGCTATTTAAATAAAAACACCTGAATTTGGAAAAGAGTCAAATGTTTTTGCGATTTGTCACCACTATAATTCCCAGGCCAAGAACGCGCTGGCGCATGCCCTGCAGTCCTCCCGCCACGACTGCGACCTGCTGCGGGAACAGTATGAGGAGGAGCAGGAAGCCAAGGCCGAGCTGCAGAGGGCAATGTCCAAGGCCAACAGTGAGGTTGCGCAGTGGAGGACCAAATACGAGACGGACGCCATCCAGCGCACAGAGGAGCTGGAGGAGGCCAAGTATGGGCTCCAAGTGGTGGCCCAGGACACAAGCCAAGGGGCAGGGATGTCTTCATACCTGGAGAGAATCTCTCTTCCCTCCCCAGGCCTTCGTGGTTTCTCAAGCATCCAGATTGTGCCCCTCACCCTCTGGGGGTTTCCCTGTCCTTCCTGTCCTTCTCCTGGGGAACTGTCCACTCCACCTGGCTCCTTTGGGGTCTTCCCAGGGACCTATCTTGTCCCCAAGCATTTTGGGATCCTCTTCAGGTGATACTTGGATCCTCTCCACTTATCAAATTCTAGGTTTTGGTCCTTATTGAATTCCAGTGCCTTCTAGACTGTTTATTTCTCTTACCATCTGACAGTTACCTTCTGAAATATTCCACCTTTACCAGGGGAAAAAAAAATCTGGTTCTCTTAGGAAAAAACTGGCCCAGAGACTGCAGGAAGCCGAGGAAAACACGGAGGCAGCGAACTCCAAGTGCGCGTCCTTGGAGAAAACCAAGCAGCGGCTGCAGGGAGAAGTGGACGATCTGATGCTGGATTTGGAGCGCTCCAACACGGCCTGCGCCGCCCTGGACAGGAAGCAGAGGAACTTCGATAAGGTCCTTCCCCAACTGCCTAATGGTGACGGTGACAAAAGCAACAGCCTTTCACACATGGATATGTGAGATGCAGGCACATTCTAGAGGGTCCCCCGCTGGAGTATCCATTCCCACTTTGAGGAATTTGGGATGTTACTTTACTTTTGGGACCGTCCCTCCAAAGGGAATTTCATTTTCAGTTAAAGCTAATTCAAATTACGTTGTGCTCGTAAAACCTTTAAAAATCCAGCAGAGCACCTGTAGGGATGTCAGGGTTTGGAGCCCCTGGTCTAGAACGGGGCCCCTCCGCTTTCTTTGGTCCCTAATGACGGGAGGTAAAGCTTTGGCGTTACTGGGGACCCTGGTTTGGACTCTTCCAAGTCCCCCAGCCCTCTCCGCCTGCCACACGTCCCTTTGTCATCCCCCAGGTCCTTGCAGAGTGGAAACAGAAGCTGGATGAAAGTCAAGCTGAGCTGGAAGCAGCCCAGAAAGAGTCCAGGTCACTCAGTACTGAGATCTTCAAGATGAGGAACGCCTATGAAGAGGTGGTGGATCAGTTAGAGACGCTGAGGCGGGAGAACAAAAATCTGCAAGGTGAGCTTGCTGGCAGCACAGGTGTGTAACTGTCCCCACCCCCGCCAACAGTGCCCTCCCCCCGTGGCCACAGCCGTCTCCAGACGCGCCTCCTTCCCGCTGCCCCACAAACCCTCACTCACCCACCACGCCTCACATTCGCTTGGTTTTCCTTAAGGCCCAAACCTAAGGTGAAGCACAGCGATAGCTGAGCCCCGTTTGCGGGAGACGAAGGCACGTGGGTCGCTAAGCCCACTGCTCTGTTAGGGGAGACCCTTCAGAGAGTCTGTCTCCACATGGCTTTGTATTCGTGGGCATGTCACTAGATTCCTTAGGACCTCAGAATCCAGGCCTACAAAATTAGACGACAAGACCCAATGCTTTCAATTTTTAAAATGAATGTTTTATTTTAAATTATTATGGATAGATAATAGTGTGCATATTTATGGGGCACATGTGATGTTTTGATACAGGCAGACAGCGTATAATGACCAAATCAGAGTCACTGGAGTAGCCACTGACCTTAAGAATTTACTATTTCTCTCAGTCTATCAGTTCTACAAAGAAAAAAAAGAAGAATTTACTATATCTTTGTGTTAGGAACATTCCAATTCCACTCTTAATTATTTTAAAATCTTCAATAAATTGTTGTTAACTGTAGTCCCAGGTATCTGATACTTTCCTCAAAGCCCCTTCTGGTTCTGAACGGCTATAATTCTGTGCGTCTTCCCCACAATTGTTTTCTCTGGTCTCCTCTATGATTGTTTTGTGTGTAGCACTTTGTGAGGTTTTAGGTGTATAAAGTGCCCTTCACTTGTCGCTCCTGTCTCTGCAAAGCTCAGGTGAGGCAACACACCCGTCCATGTCTTGCCGACACCTCACCCGAGCGGCTTCCCTGCACTATCTCCTATATAAATGTCGTGAATGCATTGCCCAGTCCCTACGTTGCCCGGCAAATGCCTATGCTGTAAACTGGAGCCTGTTGAAGCTGCCTAAATCAAGCCTGTCTCTTGCAGAAGAGATTTCCGACTTCACCGAGCAGATTGCAGAAACTGGCAAGCATCTCCAGGAAGTGGAGAAGACCAAGAAACAAGTGGAGCAAGAAAAGTCAGATCTCCAGGTCGCCTTAGAAGAAATAGAGGCAAGTGCCTGGGATATGATTATGACATTTGGAAACTTGGGAGGATGCAAAACTGAAAGAGGTTTCCTTGACCAGCCCAGGGGGCCCTTCCCGCCAGGAGACACTGAGTCCCCCCGGGGAAGATGGCCCGGCCATCCTGGGGCTGAAACATCTATGCTCTGCTACTCTCCTGGGTGTCCTCTGGCACATTTCCCCTTTTAAAAATAAATACACGTGTTCATTATGTCCTCAATGTCTCCCTCTCAGGAAGCAGAAAACCAATCACCTAATATTCTGAGAGCTATTATAGCTCAGAATCCCTCAGCGTCTATTTAACACAGAGTTGCCCACAATCGTCTTTGGCTGTCAGGAAGCCAGTGTAATCAAAACAGGCCCCAGAGTCTCCTGATGTAGTCATCAGTTGTGGCCGGTGCAGGATGACCGGTTGAGATGTTTCTAGGGAAATTCGAACAAACACAGGATAACAGGAGAGCAACTGCCCTGTCATTTAAGAGAACAGGTTGACTCCTGATTTGTGGTCACTATCAAAATAGACACCATCAACACAATTTTCACAAATTCTAAAAGATGCTCTCTCTCAAGACATGATTATTTGTTAGTAACTGATACAAAGTTTTAATCCCAGCTTCACCACTGTCAGGGATATTTGGGAGCAAGTCAAATACTCAGACCTCTCCGAGAATTGTCCTCTTCCTCTGTAAAATAGGTGTAAGAATACCTGTGCAAAAAGGTGGCCACCCATGGCATTCCCAATAGCTCTCTTGCTTTTGTCAGGGTACCCTGGAACACGAGGAGAGCAAAATCTTGCGTGTCCAGCTAGAGCTGAGCCAGGTGAAATCTGAGCTTGACCACAAGATCACGGAGAAGGATGAAGAAATCGAGCAGCTGAAAAGGAACACCCAGCGGGCCGGAGAGGCCATGCAGAGCGTGCTGGACGCCGAAATCCGCAGCCGCAACGATGCCCTGAGGCTGAAGAAGAAGATGGAGGGAGACCTCAATGAGCTAGAGATTCAGCTGGGCCATTCCAACCGCCAGGTGGCAGAGACCCAGAAGCACCTGCGCACGGTCCAGGGCCAGCTCAAGGTGAGCACGGCCGCCTACGCTCACCTGGACGCCCCCCACTGCCTGCGTTGCGGCTCTGGCCTCATCCCCGGTCTCCCCTGAAGGATTCCCAGCTGCACCTGGACGATGCCCTGAGGAGCAATGAGGACCTTAAGGAGCAGCTGGCCATCGTGGAGCGCAGGAACGGCCTCCTGCTGGAGGAGCTGGAGGAGATGAAGGTGGCGCTGGAGCAGACGGAGCGGACCCGCAGGCTATCGGAGCAGGAGCTGCTGGACGCCAGCGACCGCGTGCAGCTCCTGCACTCCCAGGTGCGTCTGCCCTGCCTCTGCTCTGGGTCCACCCCGGGGGCAGGTAGGGCCTCCCGCACCCCCAGGTGCCTCAGCTTTCCCTCGCTCAGGGTCCCCTCCGTAGGGAGGACCACCCCATTCCTCGCAGACCAGCGGTCAGGACCAACTTGCCCTTAAGCTTCATTGTTGGAATAACATTGACTCGTGATTGGCAGACTTCTGAGCTCTCTTTCATCCAAAGATAAAAATAAAACATCTTGCATGTTGTGGGGAAACGTCAGAGCGAAAAAGGATTAATTTTTGCATAAAGCACCTGGGGAAGGCTTCACAGAAAAAGTACCGTTTAAACTGAAATCTTAGAACATCAGGTTTTTATTTCAAGATAATTATTTTTATAAAAGTTTTTAAAAGTCTCTTGTTTTAAAAAATAGAAAAGCCAATCAAACACATAAAAAAGTCAGCCATATTATTAACATCTTGGGGTCTCTCATTCTTAGGCCCTTGTGAATTATATCAAGTTTATATCTTTTGTAAAAATGCGATCAACGTTTTGCAACCTATTGTTTTCATTTAACAATGTTGTCATGAACATATTTCTACATCTTTAAATAGTCTTCCATGATGTGGTCTTTAACGGCAGAACAGCAGGCTATTATAGTTGGACATTATGGCACTTTTATTTAATCCGTCCTGTATGGTTGGTTATGTTAGATTGTTCCCAATAAAAATTTTTACTATTAGAAAGACTGTTGAGAGGAACTTCCTCGTAACTAAATTTTCACACACATCTATGATTACCATGATGGTAATATTTTAGATGTAAATAAATTTCTATAAGTAAAATTTCAGGGTCAAAACAGTAAAGACATCTGTAATATATTGTAAATTGTTCCTTAACAAGGTTGTCCCAACTTTTATTTCCATTAGGAAAATATGTGAGAGCTCTTTTCTATAAATTCTCAAATATCCTAGCTCTTATTTTTTAAATCTTTGCCAATTTTATTGTTGAAGTCTACCTCACTGAGTTTTTATTATTTTTTTTATTACTGAGGTGGAACATTTTACCATGTTTGTTGGCCATTTGTATTTTTTATTTTTTCTGGTGTGCTTTACCTGCTTGTACTTTTCGTCCTCTTTTCCTGTTGATTTGCCTTACTTATATGTTAAGGAAGGCAATTTTTTTTCTGTAATGGATATTGCAAATGTTTTCCAGTTTGTTATCACCCTTATAATTCTATATATGATATATTTTGATTATTAGAATGATTTTTCATTTTATACAGCATATCAGTCATTTCCTTGTTCCAACACCTTTTACTGAATAATCTATTCTTCCTCAAACATTTGAAATTCTATCTTTATCATTGAGTCAATTCTTTGATGTGCAGTCCTTGGATCTGTTTTGGGACTTTCTATTCAGTCAAGAATAAGACAGTACTACTATACCTAGCAGGCCACCCATGGGAAAAATAAGAAATGGAACATGATCATGATTTATTGCCTCTTCCACCCAACCTCCTCCTTTCCAATTGTTTTAAGTGCCCCCAAAGAACCTACAGCCCTGATACCTAATTTTTCTTATAGAACACGAGCCTGATAAACACCAAGAAAAAGCTGGAGGCTGACATAGCTCAGTGCCAGGCGGAGGTGGAGAACTCTATCCAGGAGTCCAGGAACGCAGAGGAGAAGGCCAAGAAGGCCATCACGGATGTGAGCTCTGTTCTGCCTTTTCAGAGGTGGTGTTTGGAGCTGAGAAAGGGGGCCTCTGAGCCAGGGCACTTCAGGGTTCAGCCAGGGGTTTCATCCCCTCGTGACTATGGTCAGTTAGTGGTGGCTTCTTGGACAGATGTATTGAGGTGCCATCTCCGCAGAGGCAGAGTGGGAAGGGATGCTGTGAGTAATTGGCAATGACCAGCCCGAGTAAGGCAGGGGAGGCTCAGGACACACGGCACTGACCTTTAGCATCCTCCATGGGCTCCGGGCAGGGACGGGCGGACGGCCCTCTGATGTGTCCTGTGAACTCCACCAGGCCGCCATGATGGCCGAGGAGCTGAAGAAGGAGCAAGACACCAGCGCCCACCTGGAGCGGATGAAGAAGAACCTGGAGCAGACGGTGAAGGACCTGCAGCACCGTCTGGACGAGGCCGAGCAGCTGGCACTGAAGGGCGGGAAGAAGCAGATCCAGAAACTGGAGAACCGGGTAGAGTGATTTGAGAGAACCCTCACTCGTAAAGTGACTGTGGGGTCTACCAACCCCGGGCAGAGCCACGATCCAGAAATTTAGGTGGTGGGAAAGCGGCCACTGATTAAGTCGACTGCAGGTTTAGTTTCAGGACTGCTTGCAAAACCCCCATGAGCCAAACGTCCCCCCTCTCTCTTGTACCTGTCCGTACGCGCCAGCACACCTGTGTGCACTCTGGCACGCTTGTGCCTCAGCGAGTGTAGTGTCACGACGCTGTTTAATGCTCACGTTTTCTATGTAGATTCATATCTACACACATAAATGGAAAAAGATATACTTTACAGTCATAAAGTTACACGTTTCGGTGTAGTTTACAAATTGGACCAAGCTTCACTTGGATCAACCATGGCCCATCCTACGTACAGTCAGTAGTTTCCTTTGTCTCCTACTCTCAGGTCTCAGTCCCTCCTGGGTTCTAATCTCAGCGCAGGCTGCAGTGCTGGGACGGGTATATTCCTCGGTCCATCCCGAAAGGTTGATGCACCAGCAAAGTTCAAGTTCAACTGGACAGTCCTGCTTTTCTTTTTTTTTTTTTTTTACCTGGAAGAGTATTTTATAGTTGTTCCCTCCGTTTCCTGTACCCCTTGCTTTTCCCTTTAGACCTGCGATGGTTTATTTCAATCATTTTTTAAATGGGCTGTGCAAGCATTGACATTTTGGAGGGCTCTGCGGAGGCGGCTGTTACAGTGTCTCTGTTTTCCCAGCGAGTCAGGAAATGAAAGAGTGGGAGGGAAGGAAGATGAGGAGGAGGAAAAGAGATGGAAACAACTTTTCCCAGCAGGAATACCTCGAAATACAGTCATTCTTCATGCTAGCCTCCCTAGGATGTCAGTCACCAGGCACACGGGTCCCTTTAAATGTGAAAGCATTTTTATTTTCCACTAAAAACAACAAAGCCATAGACATGTGAATAGCAAAAGTAAACATCAGGGAAGTCAGAGCTTCCCAAAAAGTTCTTTTAACGTTTATTTTCAATTATTTCCAGTCCTATTCCATTAAAACGAGCTTAGGCCTGTCCTTCTCATGGGTCTCTGCCATGAGGGAAGGATTAGGTCTCATGCCACCCTCTCGATTGCTTGATTCCTGGCTTGGCAGGGAGCCCTTGGCTACCCTCCACCTCACAGGGGGAGGCACTTTGTCCTTCAGTCCCAGCTGTCTGGTGATCTGAGTTCCATAGGCCTTACAGAGGATTAGAAAGCATTCTCAGGAAACCAAATGTTTTGTAGAACTGATGGGAGACAGTTTCCGGGGCCCAGGAGGCGGGGGGCAGGTGTGTTTTTGGAACAGTGCCCAGAGTAAACCTGTTCCACTAGTAGCTTTCAAGGTTGATCTAGTGAGTCTTCAAGCCCAGAGTGACCCCCTCTGAAGCCGGCCACCAGGATTCCCGGTGGAGTGGGGTCTATGGTTAGGTGTCCGCAGCCCTTGTCTGGATCTCTCTGGCTTGTGGAGTTGGGACTGCAGTTGGTGAACTGCATCCTCAGTGACTACCCTCCCCCTACAAGACTTCCGGAAAAGCAGGAGAAACTATGAAATTAACAGCACCTGGATAGTGCTTTGCAGTTCTAAAAATACTTTCATGTATTTTATATAATTTGATCCCCATATCTGAGGTAGGCTGGGCAGAAATCGTCATCTCCACCCTAAATAAACAGAAACTCACACTCAGTGATGGCAGTGATTTGCTTGGGATCTATCAGTGGGGCCTGGGCTACCTTGCTGCTGGCCCAGGTTCCCTGCATGACCCCTGCTGCCTTACTTTATCAGGAGTCAGGGCCACCACGAATGGTCATGCAGGTTTCACCTGCAAGGACAGATCGGGGCTGAAGTCCAGCCTGTGCTGCCCTAGCCGCCAAATTGCCTGGCTCCACGGCAAGGGCATCTTTGCAAAGCCTGAACCTGTGGCCAAGCTCTGTGCACCTGGGGCTGCCTCTGCCCAAAGAGGGCATCTTGTTCTAGTTTTCATAAAGCCACTTGCAGGGACTAGTGGTGGCCTTGTGAATAAAATGTGGCTCCGGAGCCCTAGGAGGAGACACCTGTGCAAAATGTAATTAGGGGATCTTGAGTTCACCCTAAAATGACCGGCACGCGAGTCCATGAGAGAAGCCTGGGGGAGCTGGCTCAACTCCAGCGCTCTCTTCACCACCCCACTAGGTGCGGGAGTTGGAAAGTGAACTTGACGCTGAGCAGAAAAGGGGAGCCGAAGCTCTGAAGGGGGCCCACAAATACGAACGCAAAGTCAAGGAGATGACGTACCAGGTAGAGGTCTCAGACACCTCCATGCATGCCTTGTGGACCAAGCCCCATCAGAAGCGGCCATGAGGTTGCGGGCCCCTGTCACGCACGGACGCTCTGTTTGCAGGCTGAGGAGGACCGCAAGAACATCCTCCGGCTACAGGACCTGGTGGACAAGCTACAGGCCAAAGTGAAGGCTTACAAGAGGCAGGCGGAGGAGGCGGTGAGCACAGGGGGTCCCCGGAAGCACCCATACTGGCCTGGTGTCCTGCTGGCCCTGAGGGGGGGCAGGTTGCTGGTTAGTGGGGTCCACTGAGCCTCAGGCCTGAGTTTGCATTTGCAGGCTACAGACACGGGACACGGACACCTGCCCTCTTCTCTCCCATAGTCTGTGTTAAACCTTCCCCACCTCCACCATGTCTGTGCCCTCTGACCTCACCCCCTTCAGCCCAGCCACACCCCTGCACCCTACCCCCACTCTAAATCTCTCGACCCACCCCAGAGCATCCTAGCCCACTCTGCTGGTCTCAGACCAGCTGACTCTCCCCAACCACCCCAGCCTACCCTCCCAGCCCTCCCTGCCCCAGCCTCTGCACTCCATCCTCTTTGATCCATCCCTTGATCAAACAGGTGAAATCAACAAGAAAGACACAGAATGGGCTGAAACTAGTGTTTCCCAAAGTGTCTTCTGGAGACACTGGGTCTGAGGGACGTTAATAGCAGGAAGCTGGTGCCAGAGTAGGGGAGAGCTTTTTCTTTTATGGAAAAGAAATAGTTTGGGAAACTCTGGGTTAAACTAAGTTAAACTGGTTGCTTTACTTCAAGGATTTCTCAAATTTTTGTAGATAATATGTAATTAACTCTCCAGAGTGGAAGAAGCATTCTAGAATGTAGCATTCCCCACACTTGATTGACTTTGGAACCTTCTTATTGTATGCAGAGCATCTCACAGGATTAGTGTTCCGAGCAACAAAATTGGGGGGGGGGGCCCTGCCCTGGACAAATGACTGAGCACATGGCTTCTCCCGTTGCCTTTTCTCCTCCCTGCCCAGGAACCTGGTTGGTTCTGTCCTGACCTCAGGGAGGCAGATTTGAACTGGGTCAACGTGGGGAGCAATTCATGCACAACGGATCAGCATAGGCAGGGCAGAATCAGCCAGGCTAGAGGGCACCCAGGAGGTCCCCTTATTCAGGAACCCTTGGAATATCTCAAATAGACCAGCTCAGTGGCCTGGCCCCTGGCCGGTGGTGCTGGATAGAGGCACAGGACAGGGGGCTTGGTCATTGGTCTCAGATACTGTCAGGTAGCTTGGGAGAACTCTGGACTCAGGTCCCCTCCACAGAGCTCTAGGGGAGAGACAGCACACAGGAGAGGAGCAGGGGAACATGGGGTGGTCCTGGAGGGCAGCAGCACCTGCAAGGTGATCTAGGCAGTATACACAGTCAAGGGCTGGGAGCCTTGTCCCCACACTCTGGAGAACTCGGCCACCTCCCTCTCTGCCATCAGCGAATCCAGGGCCCACGCTGTCCTGGTTCCCCAACTCCCCAGAGGCCTTCAGGGACTGGGCACCTCCAGGTCAGACTGAGGGCTGCAGAGGCTCATACTCCTTCTGCCTCGCGCGCAGGAGGAGCAGGCCAACACACAGCTGTCCAGGTGTCGCAGAGTCCAGCACGAGCTGGAGGAGGCCGCAGAGAGGGCGGATATCGCTGAGTCCCAAGTCAACAAGCTGAGGGCCAAGAGCAGAGACGTGGGAGGCCAGGTAAGAGCGGGTACCTGAGCATGGGGGGACCAGGTAAGGGTGGGTACTCAAGTGGGGGGCCAGGTAAGGGCGGATACCTGAGCTTGGGGAAACAGGCTAAGGACAGATACCTGCACGTGGGGGACCAGGTGAGATCAGGTACCTGAGCGTGAGGGGCCAGGTGAGGGTGGATAGCTGAGCTTGGGGGACTGGGTGAGAACAGGTACCTAAGTGTGGGGGCCCAGATAAGCACGGGTGCTTGAGTATGACTTCTCCTCAAGGAGCTCTGAGTCCCGGGAGGGGGACAACGGGCCATCCTGGGAGGGCTTGGGGGGTGCCTGTTGGTCCCCTCTGTCCTGCTGTGGCTCACGCACTCACACATGCTATTCATTTAGCAAAGATTCCTGTGGTGAGGCAGCAGGAGGCACAGGGGAGCCATCCTTGTAGTCCCTGTCTCTCCCTCTCGCTGAGATGCTGCCCAAGAAGCCCCTGCCTCTCTGGGGATGTGTCCTCTCTTTGGTGTCTCGGTCAGTTTGTTTTTACAACGTGCACAGGGAGGCGACGCCAATCCTTGCTATTCTTAGGAAGGTCCGGGCTTTCCAGCTGCTCCACTTGAAGGCGATGCCCAGCCTCACGTTTGGTTTGACTCACCTCTGTGTACGATTTCTTTCTCCCACAGAAGATGGAAGAATGAGGCCCTCCTGGTGTTCGTTGCCAAGGGACACCTCCGGGAGAGTGGAGGGAAATGTGTGAGAAATAAATTCTCCTAATACTCAGATTCCCGGCTCTGCTCTATTTATTATCGTGGTGCGTTCTTCTTCCATGAAGCTGATGTTTAGATTCTTGCCTGCTCTATTGTAAGTATGAAGCAAGGAATGTGAAAGTTGAGCTTCCTTACGCCAGGTAGGAAAGATGAAAATCTAACCCATTGCCAGGTAAATCACCAGCTTCCACAGACATTTAAAAATAAGGACCTGGTATCACCCACACCTCTCAGAATAGCTATTATCAGAAAGAAAAGATAACAAGCATTGGTGAGGATGTAGAGAAAAGGGAACCTTTGTGCACCATTGGTGGGAATGTAAACTCCCATACGGCCATTATGGGAAACATTACGGAGATTCCCCCAAAATTACAGCTACCATCTACCATCTACCATCTATTAACTATCAGCTACCATCTGATCCAGCAATCCTGCTACTGGATATATATATATATGGAATGAAATCAGGATCTTGAAGAGATCTCTGCACTCTCGTGTTCATTGCAGCATTATTCACAACAGCCAAGATGTGGAAACAACCTAGATGTCCATTGACAGATGAATGGATAAAGAAAATGTGGTATATATACACAGTGCGATACTATTCAACCTTTAAAGATAAGGAAATCCTGCCATTTGTGACAACATAGATGCACCTGGAGGACACGATGCTAAGTGAAAACAGCCAGACAGACAAAAACAAGCACTGCATGATCTCACTTACATGTGGAATCTAAAATACTTTTAGATTCAGAAGCAGAGAGTAGAATGGTGGTTGCCAGGGACTGGGAGTTGGGGGAATTGAGGAGATGTTGTCGAAGCGTACAAAGTTTCAGTTATACGAGATGAATAAGTTCTGGAGATCTAATGTACAGTACAGGGACTATAGTAAATAATGTATACATATATGAAAACAAGTTGTATGCCTTAAATATATACAATTCCTATTTGTCAATTATACCTCAACAAAGCTGAAAAAACACTCAGGCAAGAGAGGAAGGAAGTAAGAAAGTGGGGGGAAGGGTGGGCAAAGGAGAGGAGGAGAAGAGAAGACCTTTTCAGATAACCATAGCACATTTCCTTCCTAGGAATTCATAATTCTTGCAAATTCAGTTCCCCGTTTTCCCCTAAATTTACAGAGAGGGACACTGGCTCCCAGAAAGCTTAAGCACTCTGACTGTAGTTGTCCAGGGCAAAGTGGAAACAAAACCCTGAAGATCCCAGACTCTCAGGCCACTAAGCAGCTCTGCTTTTCCATCCCGTCCCTTTTAGGGGCCATGTCCCCGTTCTCTCATGCCCACCCACAGTTCCCCATGGCATCTGAGCAGGTGGAAGGTACTGTCAAACTCATTCACTCCTAGGAAGACAGATGCTTTGGAAAAAGCTGGACAGGAGCCCACGTACCACCTCGCTGCTCCTGCCAGCTAGGATAACTCCCTTGCACCTGCGTTGGACCCTCCTCAGGGTACCAGGGCCAAAAGAAGAGCCCAGAGAGTCACTAACTTTCAAAGCCAGGTGAGGCCAAGCCCAGGCACCATCCTCTCTCCCGACCAAAAAAGAAGCTACTGGAAGTTTCAGGTCTCTCTGGGATCTCAGGGATCCCACTGATTCTGATATTGTTGATTTGCTTACCCCAAAGGGGCTCAGTGACATGGAATAAGGACCATTAGGATGGAGTAGCAGCCAAGACTAAATGTGAACCACGCTGACCACTTATGGCTGCAGCTGTGTGGCCTTGGGCTGGTCACATATATTCTCTGAACCTGAGTTTCCTCATTGGTCAAACCGACCTGTGTGGTCAGGAGCACAGGCTTTGGAGTCTGGCAAACCTGGGTGGAGTCCCGATGCTGTCACATCAACTATGTGGCCTCGGGCAGTCTATTCTCCTCTCTTAGCCTCGATTTCCTTATTCTGTAATGTGGAGATAACAATAAAAGTCATAGTTTTGGTGGGAGGGATGAGGGGGTTGTGGTGAGGGTACAGCCTTTCTTGTTGGGGTAATGAACATGTTCTAAAATTTACTGTGGTGATGGATATACAACTCTGTGAATATGTTAAAAACCATTGAATTTTACACTATAAATGGATGAATTCTATGATATGTGAATGATAGCTCAATAAAACTGTTTTAAAAATTCACATTTTCCGCTACCTGTTGGTAAGTATTGGCTTACTATACATTAGGCACAGAGATAAGCACTCTATTCTCTAATATTTTAGTCCACCCCTTCTCTCTGGCTTTCTAGATCCTCCTTCCCATCTCATCTCAATCCTACCCCAATGCCTCTGTCACAGTGGGGTTGGAAGTTGGGGACTGGCAGCAGTGGTGGTGGCAGAAAATGATTCTGATGTTACCTGCCTCTAACTCCACCACCACCACCATCACCATCATCACCATCATCACTATCATCGCCATCATCATCACCATATCACCACCATCACTGCCATCATCACCATCACCACCACCATCATCATCATCACCGTATCACCATCAAAACCACCACCATCACCATCATCATCACCATAACCTTCTCATCACCATATCACAGTCGTCATCACCATCATCACCATCATCACTATCATCACCACTATCACCAGCATCACCACCATCATCATCATCACAATCATGACATCACCATGATCAAAATCACCATCATCACCAGCACCATCACCATCATCACCATAACCCTCCTCATCACCATATCACCATCATCATCACCATTATGATCAGCATCATCATCATTGCTGAAAGAGTCCATTAGAAATGATCTTTTCAATCTCCTCATCATTACAGTCAAGGAATCTGAGGCCAGGAGGGAGAAACAGCATTCTCAAAGCCCCCTGGATACCAGCCCCTAGCCCAGCACCCTTGCACCCTCCATCACCCTCTCAATAAGATCAATAATATTATTTCAAATACACAGAACAACTCTGTGTGATGCTAAGTGTTCATGTGCCCATTTCCCTATTTTCCATCCCAGGTTCCCAACAAGCCTGTCAGAGGATCAGGCACATATCAATGCCCTCATTTTCTGGATGTCTTGCAGACAAGTTATGACTTGTCCAATGTTTTGAGAAGGAGATGAGGTTGCAGCTCTTCAGATTCCCTGTATGGCACATAGAGTCTCACAGCGGTGTGCTTTCTCTCTGCATGGGCGTGTGCTGTAGTGATCAGAGCCTGGGTCCACCCAGGGTCCCAGTGCTGCCCTACCACCCATAAGCTTTGTGACTTTGGGTGAGTTACTTCGTGTCTTTAAGCCTTGGTTTCTCACATGTAAAATAGGATGTTAACAATTTACTTTATGGGGTTGTTTGGTGAAGTAAATAAGAATATATAAGAAGTGCACTTTCTCTAGAGCCTGGCACATAGTGAGCACGCTGATAACCTGTTATCACGGCGGGGAGGGTTGAGACATGGCCCCAGCAAGGCCACCTGGAGTACAAGACAGACATCCTGATGGACAACAGTCTTGGGCTTTGGCTGTGTCTCTAAAGGGTTTCCTCTGGTTTGAGGAGTTAACCCAGGAGTTACAGTTCATAAAAAAAAAAATCCTATGAAATCCAACAAAACCAGATCTGCATTCTGTCTTCTCAAATACTCCCCAGTTCAGCTGAGGTCCCTAAGAGGAAGCCACCCCAAGTATCTCTGCATGTACTTGGCCCCTATATCCAGCTCTCGGCCCCCAGATCTCTGAGTTAGAGTATACAGAACATTCCTATATCCTTCACAGTGCGTAGCAGTGTCTTATACTTCATCAGAATTCTGATTATTGAATGAAAGGATGAATGAATGTATGAGAATCTTTCATGCCTAGACAACAGGTATGTCCTGATGAGAATTAAATAGCTAAAGTTAAATATTTTTTTTCTTTTCTGGAGATTGGAAGAAAGAGAAGGTGGTGAAGATGAGACTTTGTGTGCTGGGTTTTCTTCCCCAGCATCTACGTGTCAGATTCCAGCTGGCTGCTGGAAACCAATCTGAAGCCTCTGGCTGAGTTAGACACCTCTGCATCCTCTGCAAAATGAGGGTGAGGGAGGTGGAGGGGACCTTGCCTTGGGTCTTCTGCACCGTGAGACAGGGAGCACACAGGACGAAAACAAGGAAGCTTGGATTCCTGTCCTGGCACGCCCACACTTTCCAGAGGGCCTTGGGCAAGTCAAGAAATGTTTCTGAGCCTCAACATTGGGCCTGAAAATCCTGGCATGACCTACCTACACAGTGGGGTTGTTCCCATGTGGTGCTGTGCAAAGGTGTTTCTTCAACTATGCCGCACTGCCCAAATTAAAGGTGGTGTTGCTGCTGTCTTACTGATAATAGTAGTGCTGATATTGCGTTGTTGTTTTTGTTCAGTAGGCAAGGAGGCAAGTTATTCAGGAGGCAAATTCAAAAACTTGCGTCCAAACCTGGAGTTTGAGCTCTAGTGCTCCTGGAGAGCAGGACCTAGACTGGCCGGAAGCCCCTTCAAAACAGAGCTTTGCTGCCACCTCCTGGCTGTGGAAAGGCTGCTTTCCATTATACAAATGACCTGGAGATTAAACTCTTAACGTCTTGGATTAGATATTCAGAGTCAGAGGTATCCTTGGGAATCATGACCATCTGGTCCAGGACCCTGGTTTTGTAAATGAGAGAATTCAGATTGGTGATAGGATCTGGTAGCCCATCAGGATACGGAGCTAGAGTCAGGCACCCCAGGTGTCTTGGCTCCCAGACCACGGCTTCCCCAGCTGAGTATCCACAGAAAGGACTAGAATCTGGGGATGGAGGTCTAGGACTGGCTGGGTAGAGAGAGAGTGGTCCCTAGGGGTGGCCCTGGCCACAAAGGGTGGGACCATGGCCAAGGGGCTGCTGCACAGACCCCATGCTCCTCATCCCAGGAACCTCGGCCAGACTGGAAGAGAAGTGTTGGTCCTGCGGGGAGAAGCAGTGTACCTACACGAATGGCCTCCTGCCCCTAACAGGGGCGGGTGGCCAGACCCTGAACATTTCTGGGATGAAGGTGGCCTGTAGCACTTCCAAAACAAAGGTTCCCGGCCCTTTTCCTAGACCCAAGACAAAGGACCAGGGTATCTACTCCACAGCAAGATACTCAAGGTCAGGACTGTGCCATTTGAGCTTTGGGGCCCTTTCCACCTTTTTCCACCCTGCTCAGTGCCCCCAGGAGGTTGACACCAGTAGGTTCCCTTGCCCTTTGGGTTTTGGGTGAGTCTAGCCAACAGGGAGCCGGGATAGAAGATCAGAGGGAGGAAGGAGATTGAGATCAGTATTTATTTCCTGTGTCCCTTCCTGCAGTCCGAGTTGCCTCCAGTCAAAGGTCCCTGTCGGGCATCCCAGCCCCCTAGCCTTTCTGTCCCCAGGCTCTGGCAAATGGCCCCCTTGCCCTCTGCTTGCACCACCTCCAGGCCTAGGGAGGGCAACACAGCCCTGAACAGTCAGACCTGGAATTCCACTACATCCCCGTGGCTTCCTTATCCCTGTCCACACCTCTGTAAAGAGTCTCTTCCTCAAACACTCTTTGCGTGATGCCAATTTGGATGTGCTATCTATTTTCTGCAGAAACCTTGACTGACACAGGACCCCTGACCTGCATCTCTATTTTACTGGCTTAGGGCTTCCCCCACAGAGCAGGACCGGCTGCCCATGTGAAGTAAGAGTGCCACCTCACAGCTGTTTGTGAATCTCTCCATTCACGCTCAGATAGACAATAACACACTCAGTTTCGCTGCACACATCAACCCGGCACCAGCCTCCACCAAAGTCGAGCTTTTAGGACTGCCTTCAGGCTCCTTTTTTAATTCAAACCAGAGCTTACACTCGTTGCTTGTGAACCCATGAAGAAGCAGTCACTTCCATCTGGGATCTAAGTGGGATCAGTGGTGTCCTAGAACCAGTTCATACCAACTCACATGCACCAATTATAACATTTTCAGGAATTTTGAAAGGCAGCTGTCAAACACAGATGTTATTAAAAATTAAATTATGTAAACATAATTAAATGAATTTTATATTAAATATTCAAAACTTATAACCTCTTAATTATTTACTACATTTCATTATTGTCTACAATCTCTTGAGGTCATCTGTAACTATTAAACCTGTGTGGCGGAGATACTATCTAACAGTGTGCAAGGCTTCTCTTCCCATCTCTGCATTCAGTGATGCAGTGTTGCTAGCTAGGAATTGGCTATGGTGGGAATATTTACACCACAGAAATTGGCAACTACTACAAAGCAGGGTATTTTTGTTCCTTTGTTAAACATTTACCAGCATACCACTGAGTGGAACCAGTAAAATCCAAGTAAAAACAAAATCGCAAATCTGTATATAAAGGTATTGGAGTATGCAGGGTCACCACCCCACACACCCTCCCACCAGTCCTACTAAGTGAGCTTAAACAAGACAGCAGATTGAGAAATCTTCTCAGGACCAGGTATTCACAGCCTGCACAGTGTACGGCAGGGAGGGAAGGCAGAACGGAAAGTATGAACTGTGCTGTCCAAGCCTCGACTCCACTGTACTCTAGTCGTAAGAACTCATTGAGCTGTAACAGAAAGTCAGCTACAAGAGTCTCAGCAAAAAAAAAGAAAATTTATAGGTTCACCTAAATGAAAATTCCAACTGTAGTCAATCTTCAAGCTGACCTGATCCACAAATTCATGGTTGGATCTAGGTTTTCAGGTGATTTCTTATTTCTCTCTTCCTTTCCATCTCTCAGTTCTGCTTGCCTCTAAATTAACTTTATTCCCAAGATGTCTGCCCCTTTGTGATGACAAATTTGCCAAGCTTCCATCCTATACTTTAATATCTTATGCTAGCAGCCTAAAGAAAGTTCTGGCAAAAAACTCAGGACTGATTCTCATTGGCTCCAATTGCACAGCATGGTCATGCACCCCTGGTCAGGAGGTGGCTATGGAGGTTTTCTCAGCCAGATCTGAGTCATGGGCACAGCCCTGAAGCTTTGGGTGGGACCAGCCCCAGCTAGACAGCATGAGCTGAGAGTCAGGAGGAGTGTTCCTAATCCCTCCCTCTGGGTCAAGTTCCTATTCCCACAAGAAACCGTGTGGGAATAGGAACACCGATGTCCACTAGCAGGACTTACTAGCATTGTGGCCGTGGACAACGCTGAGTCTGTTTCTCACTTTTAAACCTGAGCTTACCACGCCTTCCCATAGGGTCATTGTGTGGACAACACTGTATGACGGCACAAAGTAGGTACATGGGAACGCCAACTGGCATCTCCCTTGCTTCCTTACTTATCCTCACTTGTCTCTTTCCCAGGAAAGAGACAGTGCTGCTAAGATTCTAAGACACAGGTGCTAAGATTCTAACCAGCTGGCACTCAGACTCTGCAGACGCCTCTCATCCCTTAACTCCTGCTAAGAGTCCAACTTCTGGGAACAGAACATCATTCCCCGCCCCCATCTCCATGACCTGAATTCCACGCAGGGTCTCTCACTGCTGACAGCAGGAGGAAGAGACCATTGCTCAGAGCTGCTGCCCTGGGCCAGGAGCTTCCTGTCCCCTGAGTCAGGAAGGAGAGATCTGGGTGGAGCCAGACAGAACATCTGGACCCAAATCAGGAGGTCACTGGGATCCTGACCCAGGGCCGCCTACGGCAGGCTGGTGGCACGGCCATTGCTCTTGCTGGAAAGCCAGCGGACAGCTCACCCACTTAACAGCGAATTGAGTGAGGGCCTGCAACAGAGAGCTGTTCCGAGCACAGGGGGCACAGTAGTGAAATAAATGACAAAAGTCCGAAGTGCCTTCCTCTCGAAGATATCCCAAATGCATCGCATGCGTCACGGTTCGGCTGAGTGCCTCCAGACTCTCACCTGCCTCGCTTGCTCTCCCCACCCCTCTGCAGACACACAGCACTTCCTTCCAGGTCACCAGAAAGAATGAACATTCATAACAGCATTTTTATAATAATAAAATAATTGCAAATAACCTAACATGCTTCGTACTAGAGCATTGCCTGAATACGCGATGTTAAGAATTGTAATCACAGCAGCTAAAGTTAACGGGGTGCTGGCTAAGTGCTAGGTGCTATTTTAGGAGCTTTACCTGTGTGGTCTTACTTAATTCTCACAAAACCTCTATGCTTATTTTGTCCCATTTTGCAGGCATAAATGGCCCAGAGACATTAAGCAATCTGCTCAGTGTCACACAGCTAGTAAGTGATAGGACCTGAGCTTACAAAGACCGTGCTACTCTAGGATCACTTGAGGGTTCTGTGTACTTTGCAGGGCAAAAGCATAAGTAGTATTTGGCCACGTCGAGATGTACATATTAGTGTACTTACTGAAGGAAGTAAAATGAAAGGAGTCTAAGTTCATGCACACATGCTGATCCCAGCCATGTGAACATGTACGATGTGTCACAAAGGCCCACATTCAGGGGAATGAAATGGAATTTCTAATCTAGTTGAGTCCTCATTTCTCTGTAAAGCTGTGTATAATTTTTTTTAGGTTATCTACCTGTGAGTTTTATGCCCTTGGGGCGAGGCAAATTATTCACTCATTGGATGAGTCTTGCTGGGATGTTACGGAGTGAGACTGGCTCAGTCCCTCTGGTCCTTCCCAGAAGGTGCATTTTGTGGGAACTTCTGAAAAATGAAGCTTTGGCTCAAGCCTGGCTTTGGGGCGTGAGATTGCTCTGCACCATCCCAAGAGAGGGAGTAGGAGATGTTGGCGTAGTAGGGATGGGCGACCCTTGGAAATGGTGTGACAAAAGGGTCTTGATCTGGTCAGAAAGCCCCTCTCCTCGGCAAAGAAAGGACCCCTCTTGCCACTCTCTGCTATCCTCCCTGTCCCCAAAGTGCCCCAGTGTGTGTGACGGGGTGAGTGGAGAACGGAAAATCCCAGCAACTAGTGTTGAACTGAGGTGACTCTTGACAGGGCAGGCAGGAGTGCCCAGAGAGGGGAGCGGGGGCAGGAGGGGCACCAGGGCGGGAGTCCGGGGGAGGCAGATGCACAGTGCACTGTCTAGCCCTGGGGTGATTTCCTTCCTCCAACAGCAAGAGCTTCCCAGAAACATGAGCCATCTGAAAATCCCCCAGGGCTGGAGCCAGCCCAGGAAACACTGAAGAAGTAGCTCCAGATGCTGCGGTGGATGTAGCAGGGGACAGATCAGGAGAAGAGAGAAGAGGAGGCATTGGCGTAGGGTGGGGAGTGGATAGCATCACAGGGGCAGCCTGTCGGGGAGTGAAGCGGGGTGCTGCAGATCTGGCAACTGTGGGAACTGTGGGATGTGGAGCAGTTGAGGTGACCAGTTATATTCAGCCCAGAGAAGAAGCCTGGGGGCTGGGAGCATGATGGCCTGCTTCAGATATTTAGGTAGACACTCACGAGAAAAGAGAACAGGTTCTGCATTAGTCTAGCGCCTTGCTATTCTAAACGTGGTCCACAAACCTGCAGCATCTATCTCCCATGGATGCTTAGAAAACTGGCATCTCAGCCTCCTCCCAGGAGTAGTGAATCCAAATGTGCACCTTAACAAGATCCCCAGGTGATTAAGCTTGGGAAGCACAGATCTGGGGCAACTTCTACCCAAATCGCAGTCCACCAGTGCCCATCTCTGAATTGTTTGTTAATGGTCTCCCTTGGGATAAGTACAGAATTTGAGAGCGTTTGGAAGCTTTTAAAACAATTTAATGCTGGATTGACATCCAAGTTCATGGTGAGCGGACCCACCCCATTTAGTAGAGTGCATCTTCACTGTCGCAGAACTGGTTATTCCTGGTAGGTTCAGGTGGGTTGAGGGGAACAAATACCCCTCACCACCGACAGTTTGAGTAGCAGGGTTCAGGTCAGTGGTTCTGAAACTTCAGCACGTCTCACGATCACCAGGAGGACTTGCTAAACTGCAGGCTGCTAAGCCCCACCCCAGAGTTCCTGATTCACTAGTTCTTATCAAGACCTGAAATTTGCGTTTCTAAGGAGCTCCCAGGTGGTGCTGATGCTGCTGGTGCTGTAACCACACAGTGAGAACCACTGCTCAAGGTAGAAGGCAGGTCCAGACCAGTGGACAGGAGTTACAGGACCCAGCTTCTAGCTTAATATAAAGAATGTTGTGACAGTCAACTATGTAATTGCAATTAACATAGATAATTACTGTGCAATTGGATGAGCTCACTGTTTATAAAACGCTTTAACACTGCTTCACTTCCTAACCCTGTGAGATAAGTTGTTATAATTCCTGTTTTAGAGATGAGGAAACTGACTTGCCCAAGGGCCAATGGCAAAGCCGGTTGCCTGGTGTTTCAGACGGAGCCAAAGGAGCCTCCCTTTGGGTGATGCTGAAGGGATTCTGGCGTTGGCTGGGACTTTGGTTCATACGCTTTTAAGGCCCTTCCCCCATCGAAGAATCTGGAGCCTCTTTCTCCAACAATTCCATCCAGCTGTCCCCACTGGAGCTCATGCAGCTCCATTCATTGTACAGCGAAATGTCTCAACGTTTGGAATATCTGCCTAACTCAGAGAACCAATATTTTCCCAATGATCAATGCACGGTGTTACAAAATTATACATGGCCAAAAGATCCATTCATAGCGAGACATAGACCAATGGATTTCAATGTAGCAGAGTAGCAAAAGTTTAGTGACATGGTTTTGGATTTCACACTGCAATTATCCTTTAAGAAACTACCAATTTTCAAATTTTGGAGTACAATCAAAGAATATCCATAACTATCTGAAAAGCCATTAAAATATTCCTCCTTTGCTAACTACATATGTATGTGCGACTGAATTCCCTTCTTCTACGTTAGCCAAAAGAAACAACCAACTAAACAAAAAAACTTGTTGTACTACATTCAGTACAGAAGCAGACATGAGAACCAGCTACCTTCTATTCAATCAGAAACTAAAATGATTTGCAAAACTGTAACATAATGCCACTCTTCTCACTAATTTCTTTGTTTTGGAAAATACAGTTATTTTTCAAAAAATTAACTATTTATGTTAATTGTAGTGAATTAATTATTGCTATTTTTAATGAATTAGTAATTTTTTTAAAAATTCTCAGTTTTATTTTCTAGTACAGTAAATTTCAATAGGAAGGACCCACACAGACAAAATTTCTTCGGAGTCCTCAATACTTTTTGAGAGTGTGAAGGGCTGCAAAGAGCAAAACTTTTGAGAGCCACTGATGTAGAACTTTAGCTGAACCTTGAAAAAGCCGGTTGTGACCAGAGCCTTGGACAGGAATGTAGATACCTCCTTTCACTTCTCTCCCAGTACAACCTCAACCCACCCCCAATGAGGCAAACATCCCCAGGGTGCAGCGTAGGAAAAGGGAAAAGGAAGGCTTCTCTTACTTCCTTTCCTGGAATGTGCCCTGGGCAGCCTCCCTAGAGTGCCAGGAGAAGTGTCACTTCCTCTCCTCTCAGTGACTGTGGAAGTTTCCCCGTCACTGATGGTGCTGAATGTCTGGGCCAGTGGGGAGAAGGGTGGGGTGGAGGGAGGCCCCTGAAATTAGAGAACCAGGAAAAACTGCTTATTGTACCCACACTAACTGTGCTGACCCTGCTCCCAGCCAAAGACGAACAGCTTTGGAGTGAATGTGAATCAGTGGCACCACTGGGTTGCTGAGACTCTATACTTTGGCTTTTTATAATTCCCCATGTTCTCCCTCCCCTCCAAAAAGCAGGCACATGGGGCACACCCCCTTCAATCACATATCCTCCAAGTTCACAAAAACTCATTATCGGCCCAATTTAAGGAAAGACTGGTGTAAATGATCTGCCACGTCCCTGTTGCTTCCAGCGGGATGGAGCCCAAGAGGACGAGCTGTGTCTGTGCTGCGCTCATTACCCCAAACGGCCAGCGCAATCCACGGAGGACGCTCGGGGCCTCTGCAAAAGTGCAGGGCAGTAAAGACGGCGGTGACAACCTCAAGTCAGGATTTCTGCTTTTCTTGGCTTTAAACACTCATGAGAGTGAAATGTTTAAGGGAAAAATAATTCCAATCTTACCCAAACTTCTCTGGGGGGGGGAGGGGGAGAGGTGTAATACTTGCCCCAGCTCATTTTATGGTCAGTATAATCCCGATATCAAAACAAAAATTATAGGTCCATTTCACACATGAACATGGATACAGAAAAAGTCTAAAAAACTATTAGCAAACTGAATTCAACAATATACAAGAAAGCTAACATATCCTGCTATAAGGTTGGGTTTATTCCAGGATTTTAAGTTTGATTTAACATTAGAAAATCAGTTAGTGTTAATACACCACATAAATGATGAAAGGAGAAAATTTATACGATCATTTCAATAGATGCAGGAAAAATGTTTAATCAAATTGAACAGCTATTGATGGTTTTTTACAATGTACCCTCTTATACTGGGAATAAAAGGGAAATTCCACGATCTGATAAAGAGTCTCTACAAAAAAGTCTTACAAAAACATCGGACTTAATGGGAGATGTTGAAAGCTTTTCCTTTGAGATCAGGAATAAGACATGGATGCAAATCATCATTATTTCTATTCATCAAGTACTGGAAGTCTCACCTAATATAATACAGCAGGAAAAAGAAAAAAGTACAAAGATTGGAAAGAAAAAGACAAAATCTTCATTGTTTTCTGATCGTATACCTAGAAATTTCCAAAGATCAATATATGAAATATTAGAATTAATAAAAGAGTTCAGCAAAGTAGCTGTTTTCAAAAGTCAAAATATGCCAAATGCAATGAGGTATACTAGATTGGCTCCCAGAACAGCAAAAACAAAAAACATGAGTGTGAAAACCGGTGAAATCCAAGTAAAGTCCGGAGTTTATTTGTTAGTAACGTACCAGTGTTGATTTCTCAGTTTTGACAAATGAGCCATGGCTACATAAGATGTTACATTAGGGAATACTGGGTTAGGGGTATACAGAAAGTCTCTGTACCATCTTTGCAACTTTTCTGTAAATCTAAAATTATTCCCAAGTAAAAAGTTTATTTACAAAAATTTTCAAGATCAAAATATGCATCGGGGCATAGTGGCTTATACTTATAATCCTAGCACCCTGGGAGGCCTAGGCAGGAAGATCACTTGAGGTCAGGAGTTCACGACCAGCCTGAGTAAGAGTGAGACGCCATCTCTACAAAAAACAGAAAAATGAACCTGGTGTGTTGGCACAACCTGTAGTCCCAGCTACTCAGTAGGCTTAGGCAGGAGGATCCCTTGAGCTCAAGAGTTTGAGGTTGCAGTGAGCTATAATGACACAACTGTACCCTAGCCCTGGTGACAGAGCAAGACTTAGTTTCAAAAAAAAAAAAAAATCAACAAACAAAAGTAAATTTTACTTGTATTATATCAGCATCAAACAGGTTTAAAGTGACTTTTTTAAACTATACTGTTTATAATGGAAAGAAAAGAATCAAGTTCCTAGCAGTAAATCAAACAAACATGATCAGACCTCTACGAGAAAATTATAAAACACTCTCACTAAGAACTATGTAATAAAAAGACCTAAGCTATACCGTATTCATTGATTACAAGATTCAATAGTATAAATGTATCCAAACTGATTCCAAACTGATTTACAGATTCAGTGAAATACAAATAAAAAAATCTCTACAGACTTTTCGTTTTTCCTTTCTCTCACTCTTCTGCTCTTTCCATCTCTTACTCTGTCTCTTGCTATCTCTGTCTGTGTCTCTTTTTCTATCTCTTTCTTTTGATAGAATTTAACAGGATCATTCTAGATTTTATAAGGAAATGCAAAAAATCAAGAATAACTAAGACATTCTCAAAGAAGAAGGCAGAAATGTTTGCTGCACAGGGGACTCACGGGGCACTAGGAAGACCACCTCTTTCAAGAAAAAGCAGCTTAATTTCAAGAAACAGCGTGCTACAGAAAACAGTGAATATTTATGGAGAGTGCCTGTTACGTGTCAGGCACTGCTCTGAGTCTTCTTGTATATATACTCATTCAATCCTCGTAACATTCCAACGAGACAGAGACATTCTCACCCCACAGACAACGTGAGAAAACTGAAACACAGAGAGTTTAAGGAAAATGGCCAAATAGCTAGTGAGAGACCCGCGATCTGAACCCAGGTTGTCATGTCCCGCATTTAACCACAATGGTGTGAGTAAGAACACAGATGACTCAGTGGCAAGGTGAGGCATAATGGTTCTTGATTTATTTATCAAGAATAAAAGGGAATGCAATTAGAATCTAAAATCTGAACGAGACAATTTCTATTGAAATATGAAGCAAACTAAGATGTGGCATGATTTTGATGGAGTACAAGGAAAGGGCATCCATTTGACTTTGACACTTAGGAACTTTCCACCAAATGGCACAGACTTGGTGAGATAAGATTACATTTCCTCTTGTCATGGGTTGAATTGTGTTGTCCCAAAAAGATGCGTTGGTGTCCTGACCCCCAATACTTAAGAATATGACCTTATTTAGAGACAGTCTCTACAAGGGCAATTAAATTAATTTAATCAGAGTTATCGGGGTGGGCCCTAATCCACTGTGACTGGTGTCCTAATAAGAAGGATTAAGTTGGACTCAGAGATGCACGCAAGGAGAAGGTCTTATTAAGATTGGGAGGGGGGAGGAGGGGATGGGTATATACATACATAATGAGTGTGATGCGCACCAGCTGGGGGATGGACACGCATGAATGAAGCTCTGACTCGAGGTGGGGGAGCAAGGGCAATATATGTGACCTTAACATTTGTACCCCCATAATATGCTGAAATAAAAAAATAATTAATTAAATTTAAAAAGAAAAGATTGGACTTATGCTGCAGTAGCCAGAAGCTAGGGGAGAGGCCTGAACAGATCCATCCCTATTGCCTGCCCTAGGGAAGGATGACCCTGTCAGCACCTTGACTGTGAACTTCTCACCTCCAGAACTGTGAGATGATATGTCTCTGTTGTTTGAGTCAGTCAGTCTGTGGTATTTTGTTAACACAGCTCTAACAAACTAGTATATTTCTCTATAGGTCTGATCACATTGCTTGGTTCAGCACTGACAAATAAAATTGGGTAATGCCTTTTGCTGGTTTTCACTTCTTAGAGTCAATCCATGGACAAGGCAGAGAAAACTTAATTTCATTCATATGGATTCTCAAACAACTAAAACAATCTGGAAAGAGAACAAAGTTGTAGGTCTCGAACTTTGAAATCCTGATTTCAAAACTTACTGCATAGCCACAGTAATCAAAACAGTGTGGTACTGACATAAAGACAGACAAACAGACCAAGGAAATAGAATAGAGAGCCTAGAAATAAACCCTTGCATGTATGTCAATGATTTTCAACAAAGTTCCAAAGATCACTCAACGAGGAAATGATGAATTTTTCAATAGATGGTGCTGGGAAAATTAGATATCTACACGCAAAAGAATGAAGTTGCACCTTTACCTTATACCGTATACAAAAATTAACTCAAAGTACATTACAGACCAAAATATAAGATCTAAAACTAAAACTAAAAATCTCTTAGAAGAACACACAGGGAAAAATCTTCATGATGTTGGCTTTGGCAATGATTTCTTGGACATGATACCAAAGGCTCAGGCAACAATAATAAAAATAGGAAAATTGGACTACATAAAAATAAAAATGTTTATGCATCCAAGAATACAATCAGCAGGGTGAAAAAGCAACATACAGAACAGGAGAAAATATTTGCAAATCATATATCCGATACAGGGTTAATATCAAGAATATATAAACAACTCCTATAACTTGACAACAACAACAAAAATCCCAAATAACCTGATTTTAAAATAGGCAAAGGACTTGAATAGACATTTCTTCAAAGAATATATATAAATGGTCACTTCTGGGTATATACACAAAAGAATTGAAGGTAGAGTCTTGAAGAGACATGTGTACACTCATATTCATAGCAGCATTATTTGCAGTAGTGAAGAGGTAAAAGCAACCTAAGTGTCCACTGAGGAATAAATGGGTAAGCAAAACATGGTATGCCTATTCAACAAAATATTATTCAACCTTTAAAAAAGGAAAGAAATTCTGCAATATGCTACAATATGGATGAACATGGATGAATCTTGAGGGCATTTTGCTAAATGAAATAAGCCAATCACACACACACAAAAAAATGATACGATTCCACTTTATATGAGGTACTTAGAGTGGCCAAAATCATAGAGACAGAAAGTAGAATGGTGGTTGCCAGGGCAACCTTCCAGGAGGAAGAGGAGGACATGGGGAGTTGATGTTTAATGGGTACAGAGCTTCCGTTTTACAAGATGACAAGAGCTCTGGAGATGGATGGTGATGATGGCTGCACAACAATGGGAACACTCTGAACTGTACACTTGAAAATGGTTAAGACAGCAAATCTCATGTGTATTTGATCACAATTTTTAAAAAAGAATTCTTGATTACAATTACAGAACATAAGTATTGCAAACTCAGACCTGCTGAAACTGATCAGCCAGTGGACAACAGTCAGGAGATGGGTGGGGGGTAGTGGAGGAGGTGAAGGAGAGGTGTCCACACTGGTTTTTTGTTGTTGTTGTTTGAGACAGAGTCTCACTCTGTCACCCTGGCTAGAGTGCAGTGGTATCATCATAGCTCACAGCAACCTCAAACTCTTGGGCTCAGGTGATCCTCCTGTCGCAGCCTCCTGAGTAGCTGGGACTATAGGCATGCGCCACTATGCCTGGCTAATTTTTTTATTTTTAGTAGAGACGGGGTCTCACTCTTGCTCAGGCTGGTCTCAAACTCCTAACCTCAAGCGATCCTCCCGCCTTGGGCTCCCAGAGCGCTAGGATTACAGGCTTACGAGACACCGCGCCCAGCCCACACTGGTCTTCTCATCTTACACAATGGAAAGTCAACTGATGCGATCTAAAATTGGGTAAAACCAGCAACACAGGGTAGGTAAGTGTATTGATTAGAGTTGTAAAGGTAGCTAAAAGTGGGACCAAAAACAAACACAAAACTGAAAAAAATGAAAAGAGGAAGCAAGAGAGGGCAAGCCAAATGCTTCCTCACTTATGGGGAAAAGTTAATTTGATACCATCTAAAGTAGATACATCCAGAAGTAGAAGCAATAAACATAAGACTGGGAATTAGCTCATGGCTATTCCTTGGTGGGAGACTGGAGTCTCGGTTTCAGGGTGGGATCAGCTACCACACCGTGCAGTGCTGTCTGCCCCCTTATCCCCCTGTACTTTAGCCGCATCTCAGTAACGCCCTCTTCCCCATCGGCCAACTCAGTAGCTCTCCTTCTGAGAGGTCTACCTTCTTTGAGAGGTCCCTTCAAGACTCCCTCTTGTTCCTATAGGCACCTCAGTGCCATACTTCTCAGCCCCAGAACTCAGCTCACCGGTGTAGGTACAAGAGTCTTGGCCCCTCGGCCTCACAGTCCTCCATGACTTGGAAATAAGAGCCACGTAAGGTAGTTGTAGGAATGTAGAACTGTCCAGTTTTATGGGAAGACGATTTGAAGATAACAGATCCACAATGGCTATAGAGTTCTTTGTATGGTTGGATTACAGATGAGTTTTTTCTATATTATTCTCACTATTTTTCCAAATTTCCTACAGTGATTTTTCATTTTCCTTCATTTTAAAAATTTACATGACCCACGAAAAAACCAAAAAACTAGCATAGAATGGCCTTAAAAATGCTAATTCAATCTCCTTACCCCTCCATGCAGGCATTCTTTCGCTTTGAGGGGTCAGGGGCACCTTTGTGGATGTAATGAAAGCTGTAGACACTTGCCCCATAAGCATTTTTGCACACAAGCAAACACACACACAAACATTGGGCATGTGATTATTTTAGGGTAGAAAGATGAATGAATGAATGAATGAATGAACTTACAAATGAATAAATGAAGAAAACCGCAAAGCCAAAACAGTAGTATTCCTTTACATCACTAGGGAGCGGAAGTCAAGGCCAAGGAGTGCCAGTGAGAACAATGCCAGGGCGAGGGCTACGTGAAACCCCCCAGGACCTGGTCCCCAGAGGGCTCTAGCTGCCAACACACTCCAGAAAGGATTTGGACACACCTTGAGCTCACCTGCTCTGTAAAGTTTCTCTCTCATGAAGTGGACCCAAGGGAACCACTAGGACCCATAATTTGATCCTGTTTCACGAAGCTCTGGAAGGTTTCAGGGGGAAAGGTGGAGGCTGGGGCGAAGGGGAT
This sequence comes from Lepilemur ruficaudatus, assembly GCA_963574885.1. NCBI lineage: Eukaryota > Metazoa > Chordata > Mammalia > Primates > Lepilemuridae > Lepilemur > Lepilemur ruficaudatus. Next base: position 6,669 of record CAUYRT010063461.1, on the reverse strand, counting down.
GGGAATGCAGAGAAAATCTTCCTAGTGAATTAGAATCCCTGTCTGGTGCCAAGAACAAACTGGGAATTCCCAGAATATTTCCTTTTGTTTTTTCCTCTTTAGCAACCCGTGCCCTTCCTAAGACCCCTGGCATCTCACAAAGGCTGCCAAGGTTCTGTTTTCAAGTGTATGCAAATCATCTCCCACCCCTGCCTCCCCTGGAGGGAGAGACTGAGCAGAGGGCAGAGAAAGAGGGAACCTGGGAGGCCGCGAGCATGTCATGGGGGCAAGAGTTCAATTAACTTCAACAAGGTGTCCCCACAATAACGTACAAACTTGGGGCAGCTGATGTCCGGATCACCCAGCTGATGTCACTCAACTATTTCAGGAGTTTCTGGAGAGGGGTGTCTAAGTGGGCTTTTTTTTTTTCAGGCACTACTCCTGGCAGGTACTAACCCAGGATTACACCACCCCACCCAGCTTACCATCACCCAGGACAAAGCAGGAAGGAAGCAGCAGCAAATAAGAGAGCCAGGACTGTAAGGTTTGTCCCTGGGCTTCGTCCTGTACTGAAAAATTTTGGTTGCCCTTGAAACTAAAGGATAAGGGGAAATGGCCTATTCCAAAGAATGTGTGCCCTTCCCTGACAAAACAATCCCCGAGGGCAAAAATAAAAATAATAAAAATAACAACTGCCACTATTTATATTTATTGAATGCTTCCATGTTTGCCACACCTTTCTAAGCTTTTCACTACCCCTACAACTCCATGAGGTAGATACTATCGTGCCCATTTTGCAGATGCAGAAACAGAGGTTAAAATGTGCCCAAAGCCGCACTGTAGAAAGGGGGCGAGCCTGGAGCTGACCCTGAGGGTAGGACTCCGGAGTATGTCGCCATGCTGCCTCTCTCATACCAGGCAGAAACCCCAGCCTGCCGTTCTCTGCAGCCTCCCCAGGAGCCATTGGTCACTCTCCACAGTCTGCCTGAACCAGACCTTAGGACCCACAAGGACTCCCTCAAGCCAGCTATGGCCCAGAGTCCACTGGTTCTCTCACTCAGAGGCCCTGGGGCGGGTTCTCGGGGCTTCTCCCTGTGGTATCCACATTCCCTTCTGGTGGGCTCTGGGACCCCAAAGCAGGGGCGCCGGCTCACAGAAAGCCATGGGCTATGATGAAGCCCCAAACAGATCCCAGCACCTGGCTTCCTCACACAGAACCCCATGGGGACAGCCCCAACTCTTCCGCTCAGACAGGCGCAAGGTACAGAAGGGACACTGACCATCAGTGTGCCCCTCCCGCCTCAATCACACACATACACACACACACACACACTCAAGAACTTATTTCCTGCGACCACAATGGCTCTCCTCATCTGACAGAGGAACAAAGCCCTTTTAAGCCTCAGCCTGTATGATCAGCACCAGCCTATTTCCAGGCACTTGTAAGAATCCCTTTCATTACCTGCGGCTCCTCTTTCTGCCCTGACCTTGTCGCAGGGCCTTCCTTTAACCACTGTGTTCTCCCTCTGCAGCTGGGACCTATTGCCCCCAACCCCGTTGCTCTTCTCTGCTTCTGTCTCTCAGCCTTCCGTCCAGGGTAAGCTTCATCTCTGTCCAGAGGGTTTTGTCAAATTTCCTGGCATGAGTCTTTCATCTTCAGCCTGCCTTGTCTGCTGGGTTTTAACAGATCTCCTGTGGGGGGATCCATTCCCCTGCACTCCCCAGACCTGGTAAGCTCCTTCTGATGCATCAGGCATGCCCAATTTCTGCAAATTTTGATCCATCAATGGGTTTGCTTCTTTGTTGACTTTACCCTCCTTAGGACCGGACTGTCGGCTCTGTGAGGACAGGCACCCCTGCCTGTCATGCTCGATATTACATCCCTGGTACCTCGGATAGTGCCAAGCATAAAGTAGCGGCTCAATAAATATTTGCAGAATGTCTGAAATCGTCATCTGTAAAATGGGGTAACCAGTAGTACCTACCTCGGGGTTATTGGGAAGAGTCAATGAGTCAGTACATGTAGAACGCCTAGAACTGTGTCTGGCATGAAGTGAGTTTTCTGTAAATGTCAGCTACAACCATTGTTATTCACTCTACAAATCCTGTGTGTACTAGAGGCAAAAAGACAGGAAGGATATACTCCCGGCGTGCGAGGCACCTGGCAGCTGCCTTGGAAAGGCAGGCATGAGGGGTTGCAGCATTCCTGGGATCAGAGCAACTGTCTCCACTTGGGGGAACTGGGAAAGGCCAGGCTGGGCCCTGAGGGTCAACCAGGAGATGGTCCGATGGGGAGCGGAAAGGGTATTTCAGACACGGGGCCGAGTGCAGAGAGGGAGACTGAGGAAAGCCTTGAGGTACTTTCTGACCAGACAGGTAAACACTAAGCACATTACACTGAGTGTATGATTAAAATAAAATAAAAGAAGCTATTCGTATGGGCTATTTAGGATTCTGTCCTCAAAATATTCCTAAATTAGACTCTCCCTTTTCTAGACTAATCTCAAGGTCCAGTAGAATTTCCTCTTTTCACAAAATATGGCTACAATAGTCATGACAAGGGAATAGTCACTTTTTCCAAGCCTGTTCTCCAGAACTAGTGCTTTTTTAATTTTTTTTGAGGTGTACAGCAACGTGATAGAACTTAAGGGTATTGTAGAAAAGGACCTTAGACAAAGAGGAGTCAACTTCACAATCAAAGCAATATGACCAGATCATAAGCCTCAGAGTTTTTAATTTGCCAAACCTTCTGCCTTTTGAACTCTTGAGACAAAATCTCAATAATTCACTCATTCAACAAATATTCAGCGAACACCTACTATGTGCTAAGGACTGTTATGGGCTTTGAGACCAAAACACTGAACAAAACAACCAGAAATCCACACCCTTGTAGAGCTTGATTCCAGGGGCAAATAATTTTTAACTTACTACTGATATGGGTATATGTGGGGGTTTTGCCACAATATCTTGGATCTCCTGTGGAGGGATTTAATGTATTAAAACTCAAGCCAAGAGGTATTTGGGGTAGAAGAAATAAGGAAAACTTAAGCAGGAAGATGGCCAAGCATATCCTTTCAACCCATTTCTCCATTTCCAGCTTCCCAGACTCTTGGTCTATCCAAAGTCAGTCTCTAAGATCCATATTGTCACCTTCTGTTCCTCACCAGTGTCCTTCAGCCAAACACTGGCAGACAGAACCAGTTAGGAATGTGTTCAGCTGCAAGTATCAGAGAACTCAAAAGCAAAGTTTTAAACAATACGGACACGTATTGGAAGCGATCTCAGTGTTTGTCAGGCAGTTTCACTGTGTCACCCTGGCTCTTTTTACTTTTCTACTCTTCCAGTCTTAATGCATTGGCTTTTCTTCCACATACTTTCAGCATCATGGCCCCAGGGTGGCTGCCACAGCTCTACATCACTCCTGTGTTCAAGATGGGAAAAAGGAGGGAAAAGTGGCATCTCAACCTAGCTCCTATATAAGGAAGAACATTTTTCCCAGGAGCCCCAGGTAGACATCCTCCTCTCTCATTGGCCCAAGTCAGGTCACATGACCACATCCAGCCCAGGGGAGACTGGGAAATTCTGTATTTGGATTTCCAGCTTCCACAATCGGAGGCAGCAAGAGAAAGAAGGGGGCCAGAAATGGTTTATATAGGCAAACAACAGTGTCTGCCAGAAAAACCTTCACAGAGAAACCACAAGACATCAGGCTGAAGGTTGCTCAAGCCATCTTAGGTTGGGGAATTTTTTAAAAAGGCACATTTCAGACTGAGTCCAAACACCGCAGTTAGACCAGAGCTAGGCTCGTCTTTGGATAAATCCCAGGCTGGAAATCCCCCTGCTGCAGAAAAAGGCTCTATGTTCAGATGCATGGTTCCAGTCTCTGCAGCACAGCCAGAAAAATTCAGTACCAGGAACCCAGATGATGTGTTATATTGTGGAGTAAGGCAGACATGGAAGGTATATGTTAATAACATGACTTCATCAGTTGTTATGGATTAAAAGCTAGAAGAGGTGTCTGGGCTTGGTCGCTCACACCAATAATCCCAGAACTTTGGGAGGCTGAATCTGGAGGATCACTTGAGGCCAGCAGTTCAAGATAAACCTGGGCAACATAGTGAGACCCTCATCTCTACAAAAAATTGAAAAATTAGGCAGGCGTCATGGCATGAAACTGTAGTCCCTGCTACTCAGGAGGTTGAGGCAAGAGGATTGCTTGGGCCCAGGAGTTTGAGGTTGCTGTGAGCCACTGCACTCCAGCTCAGACAACAGAGTGAGACCCTGTCTGAAAAAAAAAAAAGAAAGAAAGAAAGAAAGAAAGCTAGAGGAGGAATAACTCCCCTCTCATGTTGATCACATAAGACCATCAACCTAGGACATGATTTTTTTCAGAAATAAGGATGGGGCTGAGAAGCGAAGTCCGCTTTCCCATCAAGTATAACCTTTTACCTAACCAGCTAAATGTATCCTCTACACAAGTTACATAAACACTTGCTACCACCATTATCATGACTCAAAGTGTTTCATTTGTGCCAACTTATGAGGCTTTGGGCTCCCACACATGGGAAAGTGACAACCCAGTCAAAACAGAAGTTTGGCATCACACAGTAAAAAGGAAAAGAAAAACCCCAAAGATTTGTGTATGTCTCTGCACATGTGTATGGGAGAAAACACACCCACACATAATGTGAAAGGCCACACAGGCCTGATTGCATCCTAAGCCCAGGCCTGTTATTGTAGCTCTGACCACATCAAATGTTTTAGTTCAACAAGCAATTTTGGATTTCCACATGCCTTTCTTTCATCTGGACAAGTTAAACCAAGTTGTTCTGCAAAGAGAATACAATTCATCATCGTGCTTCTGTTTGAAGACAATCTTGGTAAAATGAGCCCCAGCATCTGCAAACTGTAGATTTATCCTTCTACTCCGTCCATCCAGCCATCTATTCATCCTCCTATCCACCTCTCTTTCCACCCATCCATCCATCCATCCTTCTAATCATCATTTCATCCATCAGTTCATCTAACCATTGTTCCATTATGCCATTATCCATCCATCCATCCATCCATCCATCTACGTATCCACTCATTTATCCATCTATATATCACTCTATACAGGCCACAAATATCCATTCATTTATTTGGGGCTTTCACTATCCTGTCTTCTTCCTTGCATAGCAGGGATGCACTTTCACCCTGCTAAGACTTCGCTTTTCATGTGGAATGACTTTCCCCTTCTACATTTTGTGAAATCCCACTGACTCTTAAAATACAGATTCAAAACTCTTTTTTTGAAGGTCTTTCATGGACCTCTACTGTGAGATCACAGTGTTATCTATCATCTTAATTCTTATGGTACTTAGGTCTTACATTTCTCTCTTACTATGTAGTAAATTGCTGCCTTCAATCTCCCTTCACTGTTATGTTGCATTGCTTTGGTCTCTAGTGATTGAAATATTCTGCATTACTGCTTACTTCCCCAGGTAAATTATAAACCCTGTGAGAAAAAGAGACTATGGTTTTTACTCCTTTGCAGCTTTCCTCCACAGTTGGCTTCTTGCCCAATGTTATGCAAATTATAGGCACCAACAAATATATATACTTTGATTGGATGCGCAGTGTCCTTATCTGTGAAGTGGGGACAATGTTGGAGTTACGGACTATTGTGAGCATTAGTTGAGATAGTGTACATACGTTAAGGAGTTTCATAAACTTCAAAATCCTAAAGACATTGACAATAATGTGGTTTTAATTTAATAAAAATAAATATCAATCCAGTTGGTTCATCAGTCAAAAAGTTTAAAAATAAAATAAATAAATCACAGTTAATAACCATATACCAGCTTATCTACAACCTGAATGAACAAGGATATATTCAATGAACATTTCATTCGTACTTACAGAATTATTATGACCTATATGAGGCACTGGAGCTGCACAGGTAGATGGAACATAGGCCTTGCTCATGTTTTAGCAAAGAGGCAGAAATATAAGTGCCCGTGATTGTATATGAGGCTGCAGAAAGCACCATAACACAGACACAAAGTGCTCAGAGACACTTAGAGGATTCCTTCATTCTGCCGGCGGGATTAGGAAAGAATTCAAGGATTGTCACCTGAGCTGAACTTGAAAGAAGACTAGAAGTATAGCAGATGGAAAAAGAGGAAAAGAATATGCTAGGACAGGGGTGAGTAACATGTGGCCTTCTAGGTCCTCAAGTGCGGCCTTTTGATTGAATCCAAATTTTACAGAACAAATTCTTTTATTTTTATTAATACATGTTTGTTCATCTTTTATATTTTTATTTTTAAAATGATTGTATTTAAAATATCAAAGAATAAAATAAGTTTCAACAAAATAATCCTCCCAGATTGACTGGCACAATTAGAACATTAGTAAGCCACAAGGGCTAAATTGACAGCTGCTACGTTCATGAGTTAGTTCCAACCTCCCCCCACCCCGTGCCTGACAGGCGCCATACCGCATGAGGCTGGTTGGTGAGAGTTTATGGGGTCAAGTGCGCCAGTCTGTTATCAGCTTTTGACAACAGTGCACTGTGTTTCTGTTTGAAGTGGAATTTGTAAATAGTTGCACAGCTGGAAAGTATTTTTTAATGCTTTCTGTCTGCTTAACAGCCCATCATGTCAAAGAAGACCAAGAGAATGCTGAAGGAAGAAAACAGATTTTTTT
>CAUYRT010063457.1:0-112958 GCA_963574885.1 Lepilemur ruficaudatus | reverse complement strand
CACGCTCTGAGAAGCTCCTGGACCTCACTGCTCTACCTTCCCCTTTAAAACTCTGCTCATAGGCCGGGCATGGTGGCGCATGCCTGTAGTCCCAGCTACTCGGGAGGCTGAGGCAGGAGGATCGCTTGAGCCCAGGAGTTTTGATGTTGCTGTGAGCTAAGCTGATGCCATGGCACTCTAGCCTGGGCAACAGAGTGAAACTCTGTCTCAAAAATAAATAAATAAATAAATAAATAAATAAATAAATAAATAAAGTAAAAGTTCTTTTCTGGTTACCATTTGATGACCAGCCATGGATTAGGCATAGACTGGGTGTAACCTTGGAGAAGTGGAAGATATGTATGCACGTGTGCATACATATGAGTTCTATGGTCCTATTATCCTGGAGCACACACTGAGATATGTGGCTTCTGGAGGTTGCTACCTTTCAATACCACAGAAACACCGGGTCACAGCCTATTGGCTGAATGGCTCAAGTGATCTACAGACTCATCCAGTATGTGAAAGAACTGATGATAGCATAGATGCATCCCTAATTGAAAACTATATCCTTTGCTCCATTTTGCTTCGTTAGTGTGGGCTAGCACAAGCTTGCTTTTTTTAGGCACCTAAGTGGAATGTACAACTTCTAGTCCTTACATGTAACAGGGAAGGCAGCTATGATTCATTCTGAGAGGTAAAAGGTACATGTATACCTGTCTCTATCCAAGCTTGGGGACAACACTTGTAAATTTGAGCTATGACATTTTTGTATAATAAATGAAAATGAAACTTCATTTGAATTTCATAATTACCCACTATTCGTGTGATTTAGAAGCAGCTGGTAGGTCAATATGGTGCTCTTTTTATGCGTTTTCGTACAGAGAAAAACATAAATGCTAGATACGCCACTGTTAAAGTTTCCCAGAATATTAAAATTCAAATAACAAACACACACAGTAATAGTGGTGACACCATTGCTTGAGATTCAGCTAAGATAATACTGGTCTCTATTTGACTCACTTTTTAATTCCGTCTAAAGATGAATGAGAATAATCATTGACCTATATCTACAACATGGTTCTATTTTTTCCTAAATGAGTTCACTAGAGGATCTAACAGCATAAATCTATTCCCATGAATTAAATGAAAAACTCTTGAATGCATGTAACACTTTTACATCGAACCAAATATTTTCATGAATACAGACTCTCTCAGTCCACATAGGAAACCGTATTGGTGAGCAGCGGGTTGGCAATGAGTAAATGCTGCTCAGCAGGTCAGACATGTACAACTGGAGAAAGATCATGAAATTTAGCTAGTATACCAGGCAAAACACAAATCTGGAAAGGAGACGATCCACATTGCGATTTTGAAAATTCTGTATAGACTTGGAGATATAGTATAGTACACATACACATAAGAAACATAAATACCTTCTGAGAGTTTTTGTAGGCTTTGCCTTTGAAGATTTTTTTCTTTTTATGGAAAACAAAACACAACAAAACACCTCCTGTTGCCCTGAATGCTAATGATGGAAGACTGTTGCTATGGTGATGCTAATTTCAACACTGTTGCCTGTGGACTTCACATGAACTCGCTGTTTTAACTTCTGCAAATGTCATTTACAAAATGAAAACCCATTAATGATTAGCGAGGGCACAATGTTCCACTTTAATTAGAATAATAAGGAATGCTGATGCACAAAGTACAGGTTTATGAATCGCTACTGAGCCCACACTGTCAAAATTAATTACTACAGATGAAGATTTGTTTTTTTTTAAAGGAAGCTTTAGAATGGAACAGTTGTATTTTGACTTAAAAGGAATCAAAAACTCTCTCCTTTAAAACTTAGAGGTAACAAAAAGAGCATCTCCCTCGTAGTACACGTATAAACTGTGAAGAGCAAAACAAAAGTTAAAACCAAGCGTCAGGTATTTCTAACTGAATAAGAACTGAAGAGGAACCAACTAGTCGTTAGTTTTAAAAATAGGGTGGAAGAGTGATGCAGGTAAGCTGTTTACATATTTTGAAAATAACTATTTGAGGAAAAAGTGCTGCATATGGTAAATATCTTGATACCAGATGTATTTGGGTTTACGTGTCCACACAGGAAAATAGAGAACATTTAAAACAACTGGAAATAGACAAGAGGAAACAAAAATAAGTTCTATATTTGCCTGTGGCAAAAAATTGAGTTATCTTAAAATAAAGGGTTTCTTTTTTTTTACCTGCACAAATTTTGAGGCAAAATCTACCTTGAAATAAAGATTTTTTTTTTTTGCCTGGATGAATTCTGATACAAAACCTACAGATGGATTCGGAGGGGATATATCCCATATTTAAATTTGTTTCCACATGGTTTACTGCAAAAATTGCCTTGGGTGATTTTATTTTCAATGTTCTAAAATCCTATTCTGGGTCATCCCCTCGTCAGTGAAATCATTTTATGTCATTGGTAAGGCCAAAAAAAAAAACAAAAAAAAAAACAAAAAACCTGGTGGTGTTTTTACTGGACGTGGAAGGAGCAAAACACACTTTTCAATATTAGACAAATCTTCCTACAAAAGTTCCAAACCTGTGGGCTTTGGCAAGATAGTGATGAAGGGGGATGACACCAATACTCTATATATTCTCTAGAGCACAACACTTGAAAAATGCTATTATATCTTGGGTCTTGAGTCAAGCAATATTATAGGGTCTGTAGAACTATCAAATTACCTGTGTTATTGAGGTGAAAGCTGAATTTGTGGTGGCCTTGTTTGTCTACCTGATATTAAGGCAAGAGTATTTCACTTGGGAAGACAGCTGACATCTGCTTTCAAAAGGGTAAAGTAGGAAGTTAGGGTACCTTTGTATTTAAGTTTAAACTTGCATCACTCAACAAAAGGTAGGATACAAAGCTATATGAAAAATATCTTCTATATTTTATTAGGAGATTCAAAAACTGGAAGAAGATATTATCAACATGTTCATAGAAGTTGTCTGGGTGGTTATGGGTGGTTTAAGTTTTTAAAAATCTTTTTCTATGTTTTCTACAGTGAACATTTATTACTTTTGTTATGAGGGGGAAAACTTACAAATATTGATTTCTAGAAAGTATTGTTCAAACTTCCAGTTTCAACTTGGAGATGTAGAGAGCTACAAGAGCTGCAAAAAGGCAACTTACTTACTTACAGCAAGACAACAGACAAATTAACAACTTTTCATCAATCAATCAGAGACAACGAATCATAGGACAACAGCCACCCTGAAATCTGTGGAGAAAAGCAGGGCCTGAGCATTTGTATCCCTGGGGCAGATGCCATATAAACTGGTAGGGAGATTACATTCCTGGAGGACATGTAAGAACCAGCCTGAGGGTGTGAAGCTCCTGGGGGTCACAGTCACAGGCAGAGTCCCACACTTTTGTAGGCTTTTTCCTCCAGGAACTGCATCAGGCTCTCATGATGGGTATGGGGACAATCTGGAGAAAGCTTCCCCTCTACCCTCTGTGGTAATGACTGGTGAAGGGTCACAGCAGCCAGCTACTGTGGCTCCCTTCTCCTCTCACATCCTTCTCCCTTAAAGAATGAAAGGCTTAATCTTCAGAGGGAAGGACATCACTTGAGGGCATTGGTGAAACTCCACTGCAATTGGGGGAAGGGAACACTACCCAGACCCAGATCTCACCTAGGTTTTAAGAAAAAGTCTTAATCTGCAGGAGAAAGGGCCTTAAGGTCATAGAGTGAGCACATTGGGGGATACTTACTGCAGCTCTGGCAAAGGAATGGGAGGTTAAGGATGCTATATATATACCTCTGGAGGAAGGAGAAGAAACGATTGAGAAGGCCACATCCCCAAGACCCATGCCAACTGTGTATTAATTAGAACATTAGAAAATGCCTCTGCCCCACAGCCCATCACTACACTAACAAGTCTTCAGTGATAAAGTTACCAGAGGAGTTTGAAGTCTCTGGTGGCCATAGAAACAACAAACTTCAATGATGATAACCATAGCAACAACCAACATCAAACACAGTTCAACTCCCAGCCAAAGATCAATTAGAACACTAAAGGCCTACGTACCTCAGTATCTACTACTCTATACAAGACACTTGAATTTTATCCCCAAAATACAAAGCATGCCTAAAAGCAAGAAAAAATCAGTCTAAAGAGACAAAACAATCATCAGAACCAGACTCAGATATGCTACAGTTGTTTGAAATACCAAACAAGGAATTAAAAATAATCATAATTAGTATGTTAAAGGCTCTAATGGAAAAGCCAGAAGTCTTTTTAGGCTTTTAAGTTTTAACTTAATTCAGGTTTTAAAAATCAGTCTTTTTTAGTTTCAATATTGCACCTGTACTTCAAAAAGCAAAGACTTTAAAATTTGCCCTGCCAAAATTTAGCATTAGAACCTCATTCACACTCACGGTTTCAGTTACCAGTTATATACAAATAATATCTAAATTAGTGACACCAATCCAGACCTACCTACCTTTTTCTGGACTCTAGACACACATTATCTGTCTACTTGACAACGCTTTTTGAATGTCACATATCATCTTCATCTCAAACTCAAACATCCACAATCAACTTGCCACCCTAAATCTGGTCTTTCTTTCTTCAGTGTTCCCTAACTCGCTATAAATAATCACCAACTGTCCATTGCCCAGAAATGTAAAGTGCGATCTCTTGAAGTTCTCCTTTCTCTTTGTGCCCTCCCTCCTATAATATCTAACCTGAAATCCTAAGAATTTTTATCTACCAAATATCTCTCAAATATGTATCTTTCTCATCATCTCCAACCTACCATCATCTTGGCCCAAGTACCATCATCTCTCACCTGGCTTTCATAAAGAACCTTCAAGAACTTGTATTCATGAGCTCTGCATCCAATTCATTTGCATCAGCCAAAGGACTTTTCAAGTTTTCTCCTCACCCCCTCCAGTACTAGTCACGATGTCATTTTAGTTCCTTGTATTGACAAGTTCCCTTCTGTTAAATTGCCTTGACACATGACTTTCTCTCTCTTTTTGTGTTAATAGTTTTTCATCCTTAGTGTCAACTCCATTATCTGTTCTCTGGCTATACTTTGGAGATATCATGAGTATTGCTCAACAAATATGCCCTCTGCATCTAGCAAAGTATCTGGTGCACATGTGCTGGCAAATAAATATTTATTGAATGAGTGAATGAATCACTCAATCAGTCAAGAGCATATCTTTAGATAACTACTTGAGATTTTTCTTAGGCAAGGAAAATCCAAACATTCAAGTATATTAGAATTAAAAAACATTTTAGCATTTTTGAGAAATTTTGAAAGTAGCAACAAATAGCAGCTTCTATTTTTAAAAATATAACTGAGGTTAAACAAAATATACGAAGTAAAAAATAACTTCATACCAAATTGGCTAATTATGAGTGAAATTGGCCATGTAGGCTTTGACAATGATCAGAGACACCCTTGTAAACTATGCCTCTTTAAGTGAATAATAATGCTATTTTATAGTTTTATGCTTTCATTTTAGTATTTGAGAATAGTTCACATACACACTAATTAATCTCTGCAATGGTATTATACTCCTACATTAAAGGCCAATTCAAGAAAGTAAATCACAAAATAGATTTGAAAAGCATAAGAAAAATTCGTATATGCCTAAGAAAAAAACTCTCTACCTCCTGTACCTTGTTTAAGTATGTTTTCATAGTCTTAGATCTTTAATATAAAATTGAAATAAAATGGAGATCATTATTTTAGCTCTTTTATTTAAATCACAGGCAAATTTATGACTTAATTCCTTTATTTTGTGGGCATTTTTTTTTTTTTGAGACAGAGTCTCACTCTGTTGCCCGGGCTAGAGTGTGGTGGCATCAGCCTAGCTCACAGCAACCTCCAACTCCTGGGCTCAAGTGATCCTCCTACCTCAGCCTCCCAAGTAGCTGGGACTACAGATATACGCCACCATGCCCAGCTAATTTTTTATGTATATTTTTGATTGGGCTATTCATTTCTTTCTATTTATAGTAGAGACGGGGTCTCATTCTTGCTCAGGCTGGTTTTGAACTCCTGATCTTGAGTGATCCACCCGCCTCGGCCTCCCAGAGTGCTAGGATTACAGGCGTGAGCCACTGCGCCAAGCCTGTGGGCATTTTTTTATTGTGGTAAAACATACATAACAAAATTTACAATAGCTGGTGCAGTAGCCACCCAAAAATATAGTTTGGTTAATTAATTTAATAAATACATTAATTAATACATTTGCCTTTGATAAAACAGAAACAAGCTCAATATTGTGAAGTTGCGGGGTTTCTTCACTCATCCAAATGTGATGGCATCCCATTCCATGACTCTAAGAATCATATATATGTTGATGATTCTGCAAGATATAACTCTTGGACTGACCTCTTCCTTGACATGTTGAGCTGCATACCTGGATACCTCACAAGTACCTCAAACTTAACATGTCTAAATCCAGGCAGCTCCAGGATTTCTATGTGGAATGAGTGGCTGTCTAGTTGGCAAGCTCACTTTTTGTTTAGATTAAGTGTTTGCCTATTATTGCTGGGGGTAAAGAGTAGCCAATAGGCAGGTATTACTGGAGCCCAGAAGCTCTCCAAATCACCACTTGGTGCTGTCAAAGTCTTCTAAAACATATTTCTTTTTCAAAAAATTATTTATTTATTTTAATTGGCATATAGTAATTATGTATATTTATGGGATACAATGTGATTTTTTTTTAGTCTATGTATATATCATAGAAAGATTCGAAGAAACTAATGAGCACATCCATCACTTCACCAAGTTATTTTTTTGTGGTGAGGACATTAAAAATTTGTTCTTTTAGCAATTTTGAAACATACATTATTATTAACTGTGGTCACCGTGCAGTGCTATGGTTCACTATAACTTGATTTTCCCCACCAAACGTTGCTCTTCAGGTTCCTGTTCCAGCCAGAAGCCCAGGAAACATCTGGATTGCCCTCTTTCCCTTACTCCTGAGTGCCAATCCATCAGCAAGGCCTATTCATCGTTTCCAAACCATATCTCTGGAATCCAACCACCTCTTGTGGTCTCCCCTGCTACCAGCATCTAGATGTCATCTACCACCAGTACTTTCCAAATTCCTAACTGCTGCTCTCTGCTTCCACTCTGGCTCTTCCTCTTTCCTTACTCTTAACTCACATGCTCCACCAAGTGATCCTTCACATAGCAGCCAATCATGTCTCAGACAATCTAGTCTAGTCCCAAACTTCACAATAAAAAAGCATCAGCATAAAACAAAACCAAAACAAAACACTTCCATCAAACTTTACCTAGGGCTTTGAGAAAGGTCAGTGTTTGCATTTCAAAGCTTTTCCTCTTTGGAGTTGTAGGGAGAAAGTATTCAGGGCTGAACTTCAATAACCTTCTTGTTTGTAAATAAATTTACAAACCAGGTACACTTGGTTAATTTGTAACAACATTGAAAGTAAGGTTTGGCAACAAGTGTACTTTGTATTGTGAACACTAAAAACAAATGAGACATATTGTCTGTCAAAACATTTTTTCTGTTGTTATTTATGATTGTATATATTTGAATTATCTTAAAAGACAATCAGGGAGGTCCCAGACAGTTGGATGTTTAAAAGTTTGCTTGCTTTCTTTGAAAAGAATACATGAAACTTAGAAATTGAGAGATATATTTACTATAATACTCAAGTCAAAGAATTGAGACTTGCCCAATTAGGGTTTACATGAAATGAGTTTTCACATTTTTAAAACAATTGGAATAAATTATATCTTCTTAATGTACAACCCTTAACAGTTGCTTATATATTTTCTGATTGGTTTATGAACAGAAGAGATGCTGTTTTGTTCAATAACGTCCCTCTATATTTCACAGAGAAATGGAGTTTGGAGAGTAATAAAATTATGTAAGGGCATACATATTATATGACAATTACAGAATTTACATCTTTGGACTCTTATGCCTAAATTTAATTTTCTATTGGTTTATCATTTCATCTCTGCCTGACTTTGGTGTTTTATATCCCAAATTAAATTTCTCACAGATTTCCTTAGATTTATTATTATTCTATACAACAATAATAATCTATTCACTATAGCCACTATTATTGCTTCATAATCTTTGTAATTATTTTATCATATTTCTATTTTTTTTTGGTTTGCAATACATATATTTAGTCAAAGGCAAGCAAAAAACAAATCCTAAAGTGACGAAATACTGTGAATAAGTTCAGAAGTTGGTATAGTCAAGCATGAAACTGAATAAAGTTAGCAACTTCGAGAAGTACATCGAACAACCTTAAGTACTCTTTTCTTCACTCTGCTGTTTATAAAACTTGGTGATAAAGGTGTTTGTTCACTACAGAACTAGAAGTTATTTGGATAAAAATGTTGCTGGTCTGGGATTCATGTTTCCCCAAGCAATATTGATTTACTGGGGGATTTTCTTTCTTGTTCTTATTCAGTATTTTTAATTTAAAATGTCTTATATTTATGTTGCTTTTTTTCTGATGTTTTATTGAATTATTAAATAATTCTATATTTTCTAGGCCACAGCAACTACTGTGAGAGTATGGCCCAAACTGTCAGATTATATTACTCTGCATTCCTCTGCTCATCCCAGATCCTTCAGAGGTAGCTATTTTTACACATTCTATTAGACATCAGGATTTTTAGGTTTTAATTTTAAAGAAATGTTCCACATCTGAGCCCTCTGATATACCCTGAGTTATAGTTGCAGCCAGATAACTTCTCAGGAAAAATGACTTTGTAGATTGAACATGTTTTCTCCATCCTTCCATGTTAATTTTTTCCAGTTCACAAATGAAAACAAGATTAGTATGCTTTGAATCTACCAGCCAGTAGAGAAAGACCAAACTTCTACTTCAACATTGAGCTACCCCCTTTCAGTTTATACATCTTCTTCCTAAGCAATATATTCAAGGACTTGGAATATAATTGGCAATTTTGCTGATGATGAATGAGGCTGAGCAATATAAGGATGCCTTTTGCTACTCTACAGTGCTTACAGTAAAAAGAAAGGGCACAATGACTAAGAGTATATGAAATATGAGATAGATAAACAGCTCTAAGGTCCTTGATAATAAAGTCTCTTTAAAAAGATATTATGAGATAACTTTTACCCCATCCCAAAAAGTCCCACAAAAAAACTGTATTTAAAAAAAATTGGCTCTCTTTTATCAACATCAGGCATTTATGAAATTAATCGATTTTTATGTGCTTGATAATAACATGTAACATTTAACAGAGAAAGGCAAGAACTGGTGAGTATAACTAAATGCCAAACTTGAAGTCTTTTCTTCCCCAGAGGATGCCACTATGACTTTGCCTTAATGTATGTCTTTTAGATTCTACCATTTACCTTATTCCAACTTAAAAAAAAATCTAATATTAAGACATAGGCTTGTATGTACTCAATGAACAATCGTGGCTCCAGAAGGCAGCCTGTGAGTACTTACAGAGTATTTGAAGGCACTCCCCTAAGATATCCTTCCAAAGTTTTGGCAATTGGTGCTACAAAAGGGACATATTCACTTAAAAATACTTTCTTCAAAACAGTAACTTTCAAAGATTTTCAGTTTACAGGATAGTCCAACCAGGCAACCAACTCATCAAGCATTTATTTTTTCTGCTTTCAACCAACTGAAATACAGAAGATGAACGAACTGTTGCTAAAAATTGCTCCCGAATATAATTTAATCATCTATAATCCCAGTGGGGTTATCTAGAATAACTGAGGCTGAGGCAGGGGGATCACTTGAGCCCAGGAGTTTGGGGATGCTGTGAGCTATGATGACACCACTGAACTCTAGGCCAAATGACAGACTTTTACACAGTAACACTGACATTGAAAGGAAGCCATTTCAGCTCCCAAAGGCTTCCATTTCATAAGCAGTTAAATACAAAAATTGACGAATGCTGATGTGAATATTTCCCATTCTCCAGCCAGCCATGACCCATAAATCCCTAAATTCCAGGTTTATTTACAATAAACAACCTATCCAGACCAGGTATATTCTAAATAAAAATATTTTATAGATAGGGACTTTTAGGTACCTTTCCACTAAACACTATTAACAAGATTAACAAGGTCTGGGAGGTCATTAACATGTTTATAAGGTGGTCTGTTGAGGTCATTCATTTCCCTCACATCCCTCAGGGAATGAGTCATAGACCTGCTGTTAATATCTCTCTCTCTCTCTCTCTCTCTCTCTCTCTCTCTCTCTCTCTCTATATATATATATATATATACACACATATATATGTATATATGTACACACACGTGTGTTTATGTATATATATATAAATATATAAGTAAAATGTTCACAAATGTTTTTAAATTGTAGGTATAAAGATATTTCCACCTTGAACTTTTACTGTGCCTGCTCAGCCCCCCCCCTGCTTCATCTAGGGTTCATTCTTCTTTATTATTTGATGGTTTAGGGGCAGCAAAATTTCTGTAGCACTGATATAATGAAGAATGAGGAAAAATAATTATTTGGCCTTTATTTGATAAAGCACTTATATTTACAGATTAGTACAGGGTGACTACATATTCAGATAGAGATTCTTTTTAAACTTCAGAAAATGTAAGTTATTCTTTATCTTCAAAAGCATATTAATTGCCCAAATTAGTTTGGTGATTTTGAGTCATCACAAGAGAAACTATACAAAATAATTCTTTGCCACCATGTAATTATAAAAATAAAAAATAAAGACCATGCTTCTTCAGTAAGATGAGATGTTCTACCTGTAACACATGGGGTGACCCAATGCTCAATGCCTGGGGGAATCATGACTTATAGCCACAGGCCAAATTCTTTTGCCTAGTAAGGCTAGAACCATAGGCCTGAGGTTTATGGGACTTTATTTGTTCTGGAAGGAGGGGATGGTGTCAAATTCAAGGATATGCACAAGTGTTCCAAAGGCTTCTGTAGAGCTGTTCTAGTACACCTGAGTTGACCATGTCCTACCTTTCAAAAAGACTTACAATTGGAAGTATGAAGAGAAACACATTCTGTGGCATCTATTAGATTACTTGTCTTGGCCATACTTTCATCTTAGGGAAGCCCGGACGGAAGTGGTGGAATGTGACTCAGAAATCTTTTGCTTACTCAACCTACACAGAGGTGGAAGTGTGCTTATATCAGGGCTGACCAGGTTTTCGTTTTATTTTGGTTTTTGTTCCTCTTTATTGTCCAAAACAGCAAAGAGTAACTTATGTCTCTGCAAAACAGTAGTGATAAAAGAACTTGTTTGAGTAGATAAAGCAAGGGAAAAACACCAACAATGTGGAGGAGGAGAATAATAGGGTAGTGTTGGCAATGCCCAAGATGGCAGCTTTATAGTGGTGTACTGGCCACACTTGGTTATACTAAGGGCCAGTTTTCAACCAACAATACTAGGAAGTTGAAACAGTTAAGAACAACAGCTGAGATGATGATGATAATGATGATGATGATTTTAAATATTAATTCTTTACCTTATTATTAGAGTGACTTGGGTAAGCCACCAACCTCTTTGAGTCACAGCTATTTCTTCTTTATTGGATAATAAGGGGTTGTTATGAGGATTAAATGGGAAGATACAGATGAAACACTTAGCCTATCATTTAGCTCATAGTAGGCACACCTTAAACTTTGCTTTTATTCCTGTCTAACAGATTATATAGACTGTTAATTATGAGATACACCCTTTATGGAAAGCTTAAGACCATGGAAAAGTGACCAAACCAAAAGGAAAGAAAACAGCAGCAACAAAAATTCCTTCTAAAACAACAAAGTAGCAAGTTAAAAATTACCCCTTGCACTGACTATCTGACATGCAATGGCTTTGGGGTCCTAGATGAATGTGGATAAACTGTGAAAGAAAAACAGAAAAAGCAATTGAAAGTTCCAGGAAGAACACGAAAGCTTCTTAGATTCATCCCCCCAGGAATTAATGATATCACAGAAGATGTGATCATTTGCTGAATGCTGACAGTGGGCTAAGCCCCTTCTAGTACCTGTTCTTAGGAGCTTTCCAGTCTGCTGAGAAAAGGAGAGATTTTTTTTTTCTATCTCATGCAAGGATTTATACAATGCACTCACAGTTTATTTTTTAAAAGAAGAAGCTATCTATACGAGAGAGAGAGAGAGAGAGAGAGAGAGAGAGAGAGAGAGAGAGAGAGAGAGGTATAACATGTTGCCATTCTTCCCCAAAGAAGTATTTAATTCCCTCTCCCTATGCTCTACTCCTCCACCCTATGCCCTGGAATGAGGGAGGGGAAGACTGAATGGGATTTGGAGTTTTCCCGCTGAGAAAGGGACATTTTCCACAACTAGGTCAGTGTTCAAAGGACTAAAGCTCTAAGGAAATTGTCCAAAGGGGAGAGGCAGTTCAGGGTTATTAAGTTATTTTAAAACGTCTGGGCTGCTGCTGCTGACCTTTGTGAATGGAACAGGATGCTACTTCCCAGGGGACAGGATAAAAAGCAATTAGAGAAGCCTAGGAGAGGCTCAGGAATGTTTGGGAATTCACACATACCCTAAATGATGTGGGAACTCTAAGAATGAAAATAAACTAATTTGACCAGGGGCATATTTGGGTCCTAGAAAATATTCTAAATATGTCGCTTGTACTGGCTATATTTCTATGAGTGTTTTCCTAAAAACCCAACATTCGGTATCTAGTAGAGGTCAATTAGACTTCAATCCAGTTTCAGACAAGAGAAGGAAAGCCAATTAACATTTTCTTGAGTGATTACTTATGTGCCATAAAATTGAATGGATGTCAGGATAAATAAATTATTCAAATAACAGAGTCAGACTATGAGAAATCTGGGTTTCAAATGCAGATTTATTTAATGCCTCTACTGTATTTTTTTACCACATGATTATATAAGAAAGTGCATGTTTATAAGAGTTAGGAAAAGAAAATGAAGGAATAGCTGAAATAATTTACTCCTTTACTTTGGAAGAAACAGAACTGAATATGTTCTATGCTCATTCTCACATTCCCAAAAGTGCCACAAATGAGGCAGGGGATACCTATGCTGTACCATATGTATTATAATAGAGGTGGGGTTTTTTTTGGCTTGTAAACAACATATTTTAGCTGCCATATATATATATATATACATATATATATATGTATGTATATATGTTGCCACCCTTCAGTATTATATATAACATATAGAATATTACATTGTTCTGTAAAATAAAATTTTATCATCTATGACATTCTCTTAAGACTTAGTGGCTAATAGATCCCAGCCCCAGAAGTAGGTCCTATTCACAATGCTCAGTGAAATACAGTGGTTGATCAATTTAAAGCTCTATTGACCACTAGGAAACCAGCATAAGTCTCATGAATGATATTTAGGAAAAACAAAGACCCAGTTCTACTCAAACAAAGAAAGCCAAGTTCAGAGTTGTCTCAGGCATTATCAAGTTTGACCTCCTCATTGTAAAGCAGGAAACTCATCCCCAGATGGGCTAAGTTATATCCCTAATCATATTGTTAGATAAAGACAGAACCGATTCTAGAACTTAGGTTTTGGTATGTACCATTCAGACATGCATGCTAGGGATTGTCTCTTAGGCACCAAACTATAGACTATATGAGAAACTCTATCAAAGACTCAGCATGCTTTCTAACACTAAAGTTGATGTCCAGAGGGTATGAGAGATGTATTTGAGTGGTAAATCTAAAGTGACACAGACACTAGAAGATTTTTTTTTTTTTTGGGACAGGCTCTCACCCTGTTTGTTGCCTAAGCTAGAGTGCAGTGGCACCATCATAGCTCACTGCAGCCTCAAACTCCTGGGCTCAGGTGATGCTCCCACCTCAGCCTTCCAAGTAGCTGAGACTACAGGTGTGTACCACCATGGCCAGCTAATTTTCATATTTTTTTTTCTTTTTGTAGTGACAAGGGTCTTGCTATTGCCCAGGCTGGTTTCAAACTCCTGGCCTCAAGCAATCCTCCTTCCTCAGCCTCCCAAAGTGCTGGGATTAGAGGCATGAGCCACTACGCCCAGTGCTAGAAGATTTTTTGGAAGTAAAAGGAGTTAGGAGACTGAAAAGCACATAGAATTACTGATCTATGTTCATTCATTCATTCAAATCTTTAGTGAGCACCTGTTACTGGTGAGGCACTATGCTAGAAAAATAGATACAACATTTATCCTCATGTGGTCTGTTATTTCAGTCAAGATTATACTAACCAGTTTATGAAACTACAAAGAAGGATGTGAGATTTGTTTTCTAATGAACTTATGCGATACAGACAACACCAACATTTACATCTCCCAACAAGGTCTACAAAACCAAAGGCCAGACTTAGTGCTCTGCATAACACTATGGCATCCCTTTCACACTCTTTCAGTTAATATCTTAACCTGAGTTGTTTTCATGATTATATCATCAATTATGCATTACTGACTATTCCTTCATTGTGGTTCTAGAGCTTAATGAGACTCAGCTAATTTGACCTTTGGAGCCATCAAACTGTGGAGAAGAAAGCATGGCAGAGAAGACTGACCTCTGGGTTATCTTTGTGTACTAAAGCCTTTTGAAAAGTCAGAGTATCAGGCTTTTGGCAGTGATTTCAAAAATTTAATTACCCAGAGATATTCACCAGCATCCTCAAAGACTGACAGCTCAAATTAGACAGCTGATTGTCTGTTACATCCACTTCCTATCATCAATGGTGCTAAATGGTTAAGTAAAAGGTTTAATATTATTTGTCCTTTGTATCCTGATAAGATTGATGGTGCAATAAGAATCCTCAAGGGCGATATGAAGATTCATTTTCACTTCTCTGGAAAACTGTCACAAACAATTTCTACTTCAAAGTCAACTTTCATAAAATCAGAGAATGTCAGGTCTGGAAATGACCTGTGATATCAGGTGATTCAGCTTCCTTAAATGACAAAAAAGAAACTGAGGTCTATAGAAGATGAGTAATTCATCATTGGTCAGATAGCTAGTTGACAGCGAAGTAGACCTAGATTTCAAGTTGTCTGATGCCTGGTCTATTTAAAATTTCTACTCTTTAATATTGTCTTGTCAGCTGCTAAAAGGTATATTTTAAGGGAAATATACATGAGAAGGAACTTACCAGAAATAGCAGAAAATTATATGCTACGTGATGTGCTCATATCCTATGAAAAACTGTACCAAAATTCAAACAATTTTAAAAGTGAATATCAGAAGACTGGTATCATTCTTAGATTAGTAAAGTATCAGAAATAAGAAATGGGGGAATGTTTTCTAAGTCAGATACCACAATCCAGTGTTCTTTATAATAAGAGCCCATCTCATTGTCCGAAGATGTATATGCTGAAAACCAGCCAACACAGAGATTCTTACCATGTTGATTTCTGTTAAAGCTAAGAAATAGCTAACCATTGCTCCCTCTGTATATAAATATAGGTACTGAAATAACAATCAATAATTCAAAGGAACAAATCAACCAACCAAAACTTGAATTAGAGCAAATCCTGGCACAAATAGGAGCTGGAGCAAGAATGAGGACAAGATATGCTTTAACACATTGACTGCCACACTCGAAAAACATTTTTTTCCCCCCTGGCACCACAGTGTTTTATTTTGAAAATACAATGAAAACTTAAAAAACAAAACGATCTTTTCTAATTTAATGAAAAGTTATTTTTTATTGTTTTCTGTGCGTGAGTTACATGCACCTTGAAAAACAGTTCACGCGGCTTCCGAGGTAGAGACGAGCGAGTTGCGTATGCTTCACGCGGCCCTGGGGTCAGAACTAGCGTGACTTAGATACAACTCACACGGCAGTTGATGTGCTGGCTCTGGATCCTGGCCCTGCGGGGTCCCAGCGTGGCTGCCACCGTCTCTGTGCCTCAGTTTTCTCCCCTGCGGAGGAGGCCACGAGCCAGCACCAACGAACGCCACGGGGTTGATGCCCACCGCGCGGGGCAGGGGGTCGTGGGCAGGCCCGGCGGGGCCTGGGGAGTCTTGCGTTGGGGACGGGTGCGGGGTGGGGTCCCAAACCCCAGATCCCGGCCAGGGCTTTGGGGTCGGCAGGATGGTGCCCCTGCACCCAGGGATGTCCCCGTCCTGCTCTAAGACTTCGAGGCTTCTCCCTGCCAGCCTCAGTTTCTTCCCCTGCAGAATGGGAGCGGTGACCACGGACGGCCCTCCCGTCTCTGGCCAGTGAAGGGCCCTTGGAGGGGTGGGCGTGGTGCCGGGCTGGGGCGGTCCCCACGGGCGTCCCTGCAGGCTGCCAGTGCCGCTTTTGTCTTTGTCATCCTCCTTGGGGCTTCCCGAGGGACGCTGGGACCTGCCAGCGTCGAGTGCGCGGCCCAGCGCTGGCTTCCCGCAACCACTCGGGGAGCCTGGGCCTCGCTGTCTGTGAGCGTCTCCCCCACGCTGGTGCCCTGCCTCGGTGGGTCTCTTCCGGCCTGGCGTTGGATCCTGGCCGTCCCAAAGCCAGGGTGGCCACGCCCCCTTCTCCCTACCACCCTGGGTCCTGGTCCATAGCTCCCGCTTGCCGGCACTGCCCACGTCAGGCAGATGTGTAAAGCTCCGTTCCAGCTCCCACCTGCTGGGCCATCTCCCGGAGAGGCGTCGCCTGGGGCTGTGAGAGGTGCCACCACTCTGGGCCATGCGAAGGCCGAGCCTGAGTGTCTGAGGGTTTGCGGTCAGGAGAGGGAGCATGGGCTGGTCCGAGGACGCCGGCCGCCTCCTGGGCCTGGGCAGTGACGTGAGGGGGGGGCGGGGCGGCTGTTCCCGGTCAGGCGGCTCTGCCCCTGGCCCCGACCGCTTACAGAACACGGGGGCCGGGGGGATTCTTGGGGAAGAGAGAGCGGATCCCAGCCAGGAGGCCCCGGCGTGGAGCCAGCTCAGACCCTCGCCCTGTGACGTGGCGTCCGCAGGGTGCCCGTGCTGGGCGGCCGTCAGGTCCTGGCAGGGAGAAGGGGGCTCTCCCACCCCCGGCCACCTCCTTTTCCACCTGGCTGGAGTTTGTCCCCCCTGTTAGGAAAGTGCCGTGACTGTGCCTCTCGTACACAGAGACAGGCTCTTGGGGTTTATTTTTATTTCGCTTGGCTCGGCGGGATGGAAGGATGGTCCGGCTTGGCAGCTGCCTGCAGGGAGGACCTTGAGCGGCTGAGAAAATCAGTGTGCCCGTCAGAGAAGTCGGGCCGAGGGAAAGGAAGTCGGGAGGCGGTGCCGGGAGCAGCCGGCCACTCCCGCTCCTCCTCTGTCTTGGCGGCCAGAGTGACCGGGGCAGGCGTGACGACAGGCCTGAGCAAGCGGGCGGGCCTGGCCCCGAGCCCCTGACCTGCCTGGGAACGTGGGCCCATCCACCTCCCCGCAGCGGCCGCCTGCGGGCGGGCCTGGGCCGTGCTGGCGGCTCCAGGGGGTCGGCGGACCCCCACCTCTCCCTTTTGCAGACTGGAAGACTGAGGCTTAGAGAGGTGGCCTGGGCTTTGTCGGGCAGGGCAGGGGTGTCAGCGCCGTGTCCCCAGATCCCAGCTGCACACCTGCCCCTGCCTGGGGCCGACCAGGGCCCCTCGCTCTGGCCCGGGTCGCTTCTGCCTCTCTTGAGTGTCCGTGCCGGGCGCCATCCTCGGTGCTGCGTGGGGACTGTCTTGTCACAGCCCCCAGCCCCGGGCTGAGGCACAAGCAAGCCGAACACTCCTGTTTTAAAGGCGAAGAAATCAGAGCACAGGGAAGTTAAGACCCTCCTCCAAGGCCACACAGCCTCTAAGCAGGGAAGGCAGGAATCGAATCCAGGGCGTCTGACCCCAGCGCTCCTGACGCCTGCCCCCAGGCCCTGTGGGCCACAGGACCCCAGGCCGTGGCCTGTCCCCCGCTCCTGCCAGTGGCCCTGGCCTCCCCTTTGTCTGTGCTGTGGCCTCCCCTTGGGCTGACTGCGTGGCTTCCCCTCCTCTCCCCGGCGCCCGCCCAGGTGCACAGATCCACCTGCCTCACTGTGTTCTTCTCTCTCCGTCCCCACCCCAGCAGCAGCAGCAGCAGCAGCAGCAGCAGCAGCAGATGCCCCGGAGCAGCCAGGAGGAGAAAGATGAGAAGGAGAAGGAGGGGGAGAAGGATGAGGAGAAGCCGGAGGTGGAGAACGACAAGGAAGAGCTGATCAAGTAAGGCCCCGCCGCTCTGCACACCGGCCTGGGGGGCCTGGGGGGCGTGAGGACGGGGATTGGCTGGCCGTCCCGACAGCCCCTCCCGGAGGCCCTCCACCCGCTTCCTCCTCCCCCTCCTGTCCCCCGCCCGCCCGCCCTCTGCGATCCTCCCAGACGGCAGAGGCAGATAGCTCGTTTGAGCTCCGCTCCCGCGCTAATAAATCCAGGCGATGACTCTGGAGCTTGTGGCCTCCCCCGCCCCAGCTCCCGAGGCGCCAGGAGGGGTCGGAGCGGCTAGTGGGGCGAGGTGTGCAGGTGGCGCTCACCTTTAGAATCACGGTGTCAGCGTGAGCTCTCGCAGATGAAGGCACGGCCTCGCCTCGGGCCCTGACGGCTCCCGTGCCGCGGGCACACGGCCAGCGGGGGGGCGGTGCGACGGAGCACCAGGTACCTGCCTCAGCTCGGGAATGTGGCTTCACGGAACATCTGGCTCCCCGGCCCCGTCTCCCAGACGCTGGCAGCCAGGGCTTTTCAGCAAGATGAATGGGAGGGCGGGGTGATAAATCCGCCGGGCACGGCGTCTGCAGAGCCCCTCTCCTCTGCGAATCAAACGGCCTTGTAGATTGCCGGGTGCCGCCCGGCCCCTGCGCTTCATCAGAGAGTCTCGCGGACACACGGTGGGGGACACGGGACAGCCCCCACACCCCTGCCAGCTGTGCGTGGAGGGGTCTTGCGGAAGGGCCCCCACACCCCTCTTCGGGGAATGAAACCCCCACCGTGTTAGCTACCTGGTCAGGTGCACGCTGTGGGCGACGGCCCCGTGCAAGCCGCCCCGTGTCGGCGCCAGGGCAGTACGGGCAGCTGGCCGCCGCGCCCCGGCTCCAGGGAAGGGAGGGCCCCTGTGAGCTGCTACCCGCCGGCTCCGCCCCGGCTCATCCCACTTCCCGGCGTCCGGTCAGCGTACGAGGGTGGTGACCGGCGCGGGGCAGGGCAGCCGGAGAAGGGGTCTCTCCCGGCGGCTCAGACGGCTCATCCTGTCCCCACTCTGGCCTTCAGGGAGAAGACGGACGACACCTCAGGGGAGGACAACGACGAGAAGGAGGCCGTGGCCTCCAAAGGCCGCAAAACCGCCAACAGCCAGGGCCGGCGCAAGGGCCGCATCACCCGCTCCATGGCCAACGAGGCCAACAGCGAGGAGGCCGTCACCCCTCAGCAGAGCGCCGAGCTGAGTGAGTGGGGGCCAGGCGCCGCGGGCTTGGCGCATGCGGACGCTGCGTGGGGTTTGGGGTTACCTGGCAGCGGCTGAGGGGTCGGGTCCCAGCCACAGCTACTGGGTGCACTGTGTGACCCCAGGTGAGTTGCTCAACCTCTCTGTGCCTCTGAGTGCGCTGTGTGACCCTGGGGTGAGTTGCTCAATCTGTGCCTCTGTGTCCTCACCCGCACGGTGCAGGAAGTGGGTGGCCACCTCTAACCGTGGGGGGAAGGTCTTTAGTGACTTTCCCCATGGGAAGAGCTCAGTGGCTTCAGCCACTGCGATTTCAGAGCTGGGACGTGTTACGCACGAGTCCGGGTCACCTGTTCTGGGCGTCTTGTCGTAGTTTTTATGTCATTAGACCCGGTCCCACTCGGCCCGCGTTTGCCCGAGACAGCCCCGTTGGGAGCTGAGTAGCCTCAACCTCTTCTTAGGAAGATGTAGGTCCTGACTGTCCCCACCCTGGCCCTGTGGGCATCTGAGTTGGTGCCTTCATGTCGGTGGGCCTCAGTTTCCCCTTTTGCCTAGAGGGACGTTCATCCCCGGGTGCTCTGCCCCACGCTTCCCTCCCAAAAAGGGGGAAAAGAGAGATTGAGTAGCAGTTCCCAAGTTTGGCCACAGGGGGCAGCCGTGCGCCTCTGTTGCCCCTGCACCTGTTTCTGCTGTCTGCACCTGTCCCTGCCGCCCCTGCGGGAGCCACCCAGGGCCCGTTCCCAGGGCTCCTTCCCGGGGTGGAGCTGGCGGAGATGATGCTTCATCCCTCACAGACCCCCCTTTCCCCCGGCGTCTGGGCCAGGCAGCCGCCCCCTTCGCAAGAGAGGTAGTTTGGATCCATTTCATAAATGGCTCCTTGAGGCTTAGAGAAGGGACGTGGCATTGCTGAAGTCACAGAGTGAGTCAGGATTCGAACCCAGCCCCACCGGCCACAAACCCCCTGCAGCCTCCGTAGGCATTTGCTGGCTGCCCCTTGATGGCGGCGTACTGGGAGGCCCAGGGCGGAAGGGCTTTCTGTAGAAGTGTGCGGGTGCCCACTCCATGGGGCTGGTCCTCTCGGACCCCAGGCTGAGGAGGGGGGCTGGGCTGTGGGGCTGAAAACACAGCCCCGGCCCTCCCCTGGGGCCGCATAGCCCCGGCTCAGACTTTCCCCGCCTGCCTCTGGGGGTCCCGTGGGAAGGAAGGGGAGTCGGTGAGATCCTGGAACAGCCCAGGCCGTGGTGGCAGGGACCTGGGGGCTGCCCGTGGGGGTGGGGACCGTCTCCCCCTCCCTCCTGCCCTTCCCAGCCAGCCTCTGCGCCTGGCGCTGTTCCGGGCGCTGAGTCCGTGACGCTGACGTCCCTGTGCCCGCCCCCGACACGGGGCTTACGCGACTTGAAAGACAGGACCAGGGCTCACGCCCGGGGGCTCGGAGGAGCAACTGGAAACCAGTGCTGTGGGCGGCCCCCATGGCACAGGGCAGTTGGCTCTGTGGGCGCTGCGGTCCCTGCTCCCCAACGCCGTCACCATGTCCGGGGAGGGGTGCAACTTCCCATCTGGGTGCTCATAGAGGCAGCTGTCACAGTTGAGACTCCCAACTGCCTCAGTTTCCCCGTCTGTGAAATGGGCTGACTGCGGGTCCCCCATCTCCGTGGGTCGCGTGGAGGCCGACCCCCGAGTGACACGCGTGGATCTGCTCAGCTCGGCGCCCGGCCCGGCGGGGGCTTGAGAGTCGGGTGCCGAGGGGGGATAGGCTGGGAGGGGGCGACTGAAACGTGGCCTCCCCTCGGAGTTCAGTGCCACGAGCTGACGCCGTGGGGGCCCCTGTCCCCTCCTGGCCGCCGGCGGCAACCACGTGTCTTCCCTTCCAGCCTCGATGGAGATGAACGAGAGCTCCCGCTGGACAGAAGAGGAGATGGAAACGGCCAAGAAAGGTGAGGGCGCCCGGCAGCGTCAGCGCCCTCGGCCGCGTCCTGGGCTCAGCTGTGTGGCCGGGAGGACGTTGACCCAGGGCCTGGGGTGAGGTCCCCAGGGGTGGGCTCTGCTTCCAGGGTGTTCTTGTCGGTCACTTCTCCTCGGAGCCTCAGTGTTACCTTCCAGAAAGTGGGTCAGTGTGGCTGCACTGTCGTGCTCGTCTGTGTGACCCTGGGCACAGGGACACCCAGCCGTGCTGTGCACACGGTCAGTCACTGGCTTCCCGCTGACCTCTTCGTCCAGCACCGCTCAGCCCTGTGGACGAGTGGTGGCCGCCTGGCTGGATGCCTCGGGACAGTGGGAGCCGGCTGGTGGCCACCTTGCTGGGGTCCCAGGGTCCTCACACGGGTGTCCAGTCCTTAGGCAGAGCCCTGAGAGCCCCCATCCCAGGCTCGAGCGTGCGGTGGCCGGGCGCGTCTGGGCTGTCCGGGTTGGTCGTGGGAGTGGCCCACGTGGCAAGTCCTGAGCACGAACCATGGCGTTGCGGGAGCCGGCGGGCGTGGGTGGGCTGGCAGGTGCCCTGTGTCCTGCAGCAGGGTGGCAGCTGGGGTCCGGCACCTCTTGAGTCTGCGCCCTCCCAGCTATGGCCGCTGAGGCGGGGCTGCGGCAGTGGCGGCTGCGTGCCGTGATGGTGCGTGACGTGTGATCGACCCCCTCATCTCCCCGGGAGCCACGGGCGCGCCTGCTGGAGCCTGGGTAGCCGAGCCCTTCACTTCCAGCTTGGTGGCCTCGGTTTTCCTGTCTGTGAAGTGGGGGCGCGTTCAGGTTGGCTGTGAGGACTCAAGGAGGGGCCGAGTCGGGGTGAACGGCTCTGCTCCTCACCCCACGCAGGGCCCACGGCGGCTGCTCCGTCTCATTTTTCTTGACCACGAGAGGGAGGGCCTGTCCCTGTCCCTGTTCCTGTCCCTGACCAGGGAACCAAGCAGCAGAGGCCCGGGACTGCCCCGAATCCCGGAGCTGCTGCCCGGGGCCAGGAGCAGGCCCAGGCTGCCTGGCTCTTGGCCCACGTGGCCCTGCTGGGCCCAGCCCCGTCTCTGCTGTGCAGTTTCTTTGTGCAGAAAGCTGCAGGTCGTGACTCCCGGAGGGAACAAACGGCCTTTATAGCGAGGGCCCTGGGCAGAGCAGGGCGGGAGTCTCTGAGGGGACAGCCTGGGCCACGGGGCTGTCCGGCCGTGCCCTGCCCGCCACCCGGCTGCGGGGGTTTCAGAACCTGCCGGGAGCAGCTGCAGACCCGGGAAGGCCCTCTGCGACCCTCCCTCTCGTCCCGGGACACTGCCACCTGCCCTCGGGGCTCCTTCCTGGGCCCTCCGCCTCTCCACCCCCACGGGCCTGGAGGAGGGACCCGGAGGGACCCTGGCATCACTCAGCCATGTGTCCACGGCAGGCGGAGGCTTCGTCTCCGTGCGTGCGAGGAGGTCTCGTGGGGCCGGGGTGCCACCGCCTTCATGCCAGCCTTGCGGTCCCTGCGTGAATGTCGCTGTGGGTTATGAAAGAGGCTTCAGCAAGATTGTGTGGGGTTTTTTTTCCTCCCCTTTTAATTAATTTTGTTACAACGCATATCACATAAAATTGAAGAGAACAGTTGAGTGGCATTAAGAACATCCATGGGGTCGTGCAGCCCTCCCCGCTATCTCGTTCCAGAACTTTTTATCACCCCAGACGGGATCCCGTACCCATGAGCAGCCGCTCCCCGGCACGCCCCCTGCTGGCAGCCGCGGATGTGCTTCCCGTCTCTGCAGATGTGCCCGCGGGGACGTTTCTCGTGCCTGGAATCCTGCAGCGTGTGGCTGTCCGTGTCTGGCTTCTGTCACAGGCCGTGGTGTTTCTGAGGTTCACGCACACGGCTTTACATGGCCAAGCAAGGCTCCGTCGCGCACGTGGGCCGCCTGTGCGCGGACGTGTGGTGGTTTCCGTGTTGGGCTGTCGTGAGCAGGGCTGTGGTGCACACCCGTGTGAAAGCGTGTTTGCTACTCATGTGTCAGTGCTGGGCTGTGGCCCCCCAGCCGGGAGATTGCCCCGGGGCTGCCCCGCTGTTGGGCCCTGCGTGGGCGTCCGGGACGGCCAGCCCGTGGCCGTGTGTCTTGTGGCTCCGTCCCTGGCCCTCCCTGTTGCCCGGGAACCGGGCATCGCTGGCTGCCCTCCGTCTTGCCTCCAGAAGGGCAGGTCCGGAGGCTGGGAAGCTGGCGGGGATGACTCACCGCCGGGGATGCGAGTGCGCCCAGCTGTCTTGAGGTCGGGTCCTCGGCGACGGCAGTGAGCTCATCCCGGGTCCTGCCCGCAGAGGTGGTGGCAAGAAGGTCCCGTGGGGGCCGTGCCGCGGAGGCCCTGCGCGGTGACATTTGTGATCGTGCCGCACCGGCAGGCTCGTCTCCGTGAATTACAGCAATCTGGGCGAGTACAGCGAAGGGTGGCGGCCGCTGATAGCTGTGTGTTCCAGGCGGGGGGAGGGGGAGGAGAGGGCAGGGCGGCAGGTGCTGGTAGCGGGTGGGGGTGGGGAAGCTAGGAATGTTCTGGAGCCCCCTGCTATGCCCTCAGAAACCCAGAGTTAGGGAGAGGACCCAAGAACCGGCTGTGCCCGAGGCGGGCGGCTGCGCCCATCATTTCAGTGACGCAGTGCCAGGTCCTGAGTGAGGCAGGGGGGCCGCGGCAGGTGAGCGGCCAGGTGTCCCGGGGCCTTGGGACCCCTGAGCCGGCTGAGGTGTGTGGGGAAGGCTTTAGTGGCCCGGCCTTGAAGGACGAGCTGCGGGGGCCCCCCGGGTCCCTGCAGGAAAACTGGATCTCAGCCTTTAGATGTTCTCGCTCTGTGGCCTCAGGCAGCTCAGCCAGCGTCTCTGTGCCTCAGTTTCTCCATCTGCAAGGTGGGAATTAAGGGCGTGCCCACCGAGTTAGTTTCCTGTGACTGCCACGACAAAGGACTGAAAACTGGTGGCTGAAAACAGCAGAAGTGCCGTCCCTCACCGTCCTGGAGGCCAGAGGTCCACATTCAAGGTGTCAGCAGGGCCGGGCTCCCCAAGGCGCGAGGGGAGGCTCCCTCCCTCTCCTCGTCCGGCCTCGGCGGCTGCCGGCAACATCACTCGGGCTTTGCCGCCGTCCACGCGGCCCCTCCCTGTGTGTCTGTCCGAATGTCCCGCTTCTCGTAAGCACCTCCCGCGGTCCGCTGCGACCTCGGCTTCGCCAGAGCACGTCTGCAAAAACCCTTTCGAGAACGAGGGTCCGGTCCCAGGTGCTGGTGGACCGGGGGCTTTGGGGTGCACTGTCCAACCTGGCACTCCCCCCGCCACAGGTCTGAGCCAGACACACGGCGCTTTGGCGTGCTGAGCTCCCCGTCACCGCTGTGGCCACAGCCGGCACCTGGGACCCGGGCCTGGCCCACCCTCTCTCTCCGTCAGTGTCTCTCAGTCCCTAAAATGAGGCCCAGGGGCACCTTAAGGGTGGAACAAGCCAAGGACATACAGTTCTTGGTATACAGTCGGCGCTCAAAAGCGGCAGGCCTGCAGCTCAGCACACAGACTCCAGAGCTTTTCTTCCTGGGGTCGGTCCTGGCTGTGCCTCTCTTGGGGCCTTAGCACCCCCGTGCTGGGGGTGAGGGTCACGGCTAAGTGGTCCTGCGGACGCAGGTACGATGACAGCTGGAGGGGGTTCCGTGGTGCCGGGGGCTGCCCGGAGGAAGGGGCCGCCGAGCTGATACCCGAAGCCTGAAACGATCATGAATCACACCAGCGAACGTTCTGGGGCACTTCCTGGGTGCTGGGAACGGCTGGGTGCCTTACCTGCCAACCACACGAGGCAGGCGCTGTTATTAGTTTCTTTATCCAAGTGAGGAAACCTAGGCCCAGAGAGGTTTAGTGAGCTGCTCAGGGTCACACAGCTGTGAAGTGGTGTAGCTGGGATTTGAACCCAGGCATTCTTGTTGCTGAGTAAGGATGGGGCTGGTGTGAGGATTGAGTGAGTCAGTCCAGCAACCTGGCTGCTGTGGACCCGCTAGTGAAGGCGGGAAGGGCAACCAGCAACGGGAACAGCATGTGCAAAGGCCCTGTCTCAGGGACAGTGTGGTCCCGTGAGAAGCTGTTGAAACCCAAAGAGGGGTGGGGAGCGGCGGGCGGTAGAGGGGGTCTTGCGAGCCGTGGGACAGTTTGGCTGTTGTTCTAGGAGCACAGGGGGACTGGGGGAGGGGCCGGGGCCACAGTGGCCATGGGTCCCAGGTGGGCAGGTGACCGCCTTGCCTTCTCGTGCGCACGGGGTCATGGCTGCCTGCCCTGGGGCTCCTGCAGCGTGGGGGCCGGGCACGTGCAGGGGGGACCTCCCTAGGAACCGGGCAGCCCCGGGGCGCTGGCTGCCTGCCCTTGGCTCCGCGCCACGGCATGGGGGAGGGAGGGACAGGGCAGGCCTGGGCTGGGACGAGGACTCCAGGTCCCCTGGGAAAGGTCAGCCCAGCCTGGCTGGGCGTCTCCACCAGCTGTGAGACTGGCTCGGGGCTCTGCCCATGGCTCCTCGGGGCCCTGGCCGCCTTCACGGGCAGGCAGAGACCCTGCTGCGGAGGGGTGGGAAGGCCCCGCACCCCACTGTCACATCAGCCCCAGCCGGGCATGGGCCCTGGCCCACCTCTGGGCCGCCTGGCGTCCGGCGGCCTGCCTGTGAGGGGAGAGGGCAGGGGTGAGCGGCCCACATGGGAGGGGGCTGCAGGGTCAGGCCCTGGTGGCCCCGGGTGAGCACAGAAGTCTCCCCTGGGACTCCGGCTGCCCCGCCTGGCGGCCTCGCCTCTGGGGGGGGGGAGGGGCTGCCGAGCACCCTGCACGAGGCGGCGTGATTGGCTTCAGCGGATCAAGAGTCTAAGGCAGGGCGAGGCGAGTGGAGGCCGCAAGCCCCCAGCGCGGAGCCTGGAGGAGGGGGGACTCTCCCACCTCGCGTCTCTTGTCAAAGTCGGGTGCCGGCTCACCGTGGGGACCACAGAAGAGGAGCGGCACACACGTGTGTGGCTCGGAGGGCGGGGCACAGCCTGCCGAGCTCGCGGCGGGGCAGTGTGGTCAGGTGGTTAGCGCACCGGCGTGGGGGCTGATGCAAGGGGTGAGGGTGTCAGGGCCCTGCGGGAGGCAGGGGCCACAACCAGGGTGGGTAATGGGGAGGTTGATGTCTGGGGACAGTGCAGCGCCCCAGGGCTGGCACTAGCGGGGGCAGTTTCCACCCAGGGGTTGCAGAGAGTCTGCTGCGGAGGACACGTGTCCAGGGCTTGTTGGCCTCCCGGCCAGACGTTAGGGTCAGGGTCAGGGTCAGTCAGGGTTTTCGCACATCCCAGGGGTGCAGCCAGTCGCGAGCAGGGTCCAGCAGATGGTTAGGATCGGGCGTCTTCCAGCCCATCTTCACTCCTGGGGGAAAATCCGCAAATCAGCGTCCACGTCGGACCTGACTCAGGGACAGAGACGCCTGGCGGTTGATACGGCCGTAACGATGCCTGCGATCACGTGGCAGGTGCTCTCCTGTGAGACGGACCCTGCACACACGCGTGTGTGTGCATAGGTGTCCACATGGACACCTTGCATGTGGGAGGGTGGGGCCTGAGCGGGGAGCCTGTGCCCACGCCATGCCGGTGCGTGGGGAGGGCCGCCCGAGTGCGCAGCCCCGGGGCTCCCCGCTTCGCTCTGCTACAGGGGAGGCGGCGGTGAAGGCGGCAGCGTGGCTGTTCCCGGAGTGGCAGGTGAGGCAGCGCCGGGCCGCACACAAGCAACTTCATCCTGTCTTAATGAGCATATCTCGCTGTGCCCGGGAGGGGACGCAGCCGCCACACGCCGGGTGTCTGACTCCAGGTGTAATTGCCGGAGCTGAGGCTCCAGTGGGTGTCAGGCTCACATTAAAAAGAGTAGATGAGAGAAAGACGCAGGTAGGTGAAGTCCAGGTGTGCTGTCGGGGCGTGAGGATGGCAGCAGTCCAGGTGGCCCGGACGCAGGACCCGGCAGGTGCCCGAGAGGAGCCTGGTGGCTTTGAGCCTGTGGGAGCCCCCAGGGCCTGGGGTTTCCAAATTGAGGAAGTGGCGGGACTCAGGCCTAAGAGGGCTGGACGTTCCCCCTCCTTTGACAGCTGTTTTGGGCGGGAAATCTCTAGTTTCTCCGGGAAAACGGCAGCTGGTGGGGGAGGGGGGGCGGCGGGGCCGTGCACCCCACGCAGGCGGCCCGGGGTTCTCCCTGGAAGGAACCGGAAACCTCAGGGCTGGATGTGGCTGGCTGGAGTGGGGAGGGCAAGTGTCCTTCCAGGGTGGGGGGTGGGTTTCCAGAGAGAACAGCCGTGACGCCCCCAGATGCGGACGGGTGGCGAGGTGGTGCCCACAAGTGTGGCTGGTTGCTGGGCGGGTCTGCGCACCTGTGGGCCACGGCGGCTCGGGGAAGGATCCGAGGGCCCTCTGGGGTCCGGTGCGCTTGAGCCAAGGGGCCGTGTCCCGGGCCCCTGGGTGGTGCCCAGGAAGCTGCCCCGAGGGTGCCCAGAGCTGCCGGCAGCAGAGACGCCCCTCCCGCCCCCACCCTGCGGCCCCCGGCTCCTTCGCAGGGTTCCCTGCTCTAGACCCTGACTCAGATCTCCTGGCCTGACTTCCTGTCTTGGTCAATTTCACTTCCTAGTTCCAGCTCCTAGCTCTTCAGAACAAAACTACTTCCTTAGAAATCAGAAGTGGGGTCAGGGAATCCGGACCGCAGGGCGTGTTGGCAGAACCTGCGTCTGGGCCCAGCCCAGAGCGAGTGTAGGGTGTGCTCCCGGGCATCCAGGGCGCCCTCCAGCCCCTGCTTTGGAGGGGGTGGTGGTCAAGGAGGGCTTCCCTGAGCTGTCTCTTGAGGCTCATCTGTGAGAAAGAAGAGCTTGTGCAAATGTCCTGGGGCTCACAGAGAAGTGGCTGCCCGGAGTGAGTGCAGGAGGGGCCGGGCAGGTGGGTGGGGCCGGGCAGGTGGGTGGCACCGGCTCGCCAGGGCGTCCTGGGCCAGCTGAGGCCTTTGGATTTCATCCCAAGAGCTTGGGGTGCTCACCGGAAGATTTTAAGCAGAGAAGTGAATTGATCAGATTGGCATCCTTAAAAATGCACTGTGACCTCCCGTGTGGGGCTCAGGCGGAAAGACCTAGATCCCTGAGGCGGTTGAGGTCGGTCGCCCTCGCCTGGCGTCGTGCCCCGGACGCCTTTTGCTCAAGGGTTTTCACGGGCAGGAGAGAGAGGCTGAGGGTTCCAGGGAAGAGCAGGTTAATGATCCCGGAGTCAGGGAAGTCAGTAGTGGCCTGAACCTGGGCTCCAAAGTTCAGCTCAGTTAACTTTCAACCTCCGGGAGCCGCCTGGGCGCTTCTGCAGGTGTTCTTGGGCTGACAGGGCTGTTGGGGGGGGTCTCGGAGGGCGAGGAGAGAGGTGCTGGTGTCTCGAGGCCCTCGGGCGCCAGGGAACCCTCTGGGGACCCCAAGCCCTTCCCCCCAGCCTGCAGGGCTGGAGGTGTCGTTCGCTCTCGGAAGAGGCTCTTCCAATCCCAGCCTCCCCCCAGAGTGCGAAGCCGGCCCTGCCCACCCACGGTCCCCCGCGGAGGGCCCGGCTGCCCTTGGCAGCAGCAGGCCGGGTGGGGGGCAGACCGCAGGTGGAACTGGCACAGAGTGATGACAGCGGAAGAAGCTGTTTGCTCCCCGTCTGCCGGGGGTGGAGAAGCTCTGTTTTTCTGGAACCCTCATCTGTTCTTACCGCTGCTGACGCCGCCACCGCTAGGGATGGGGAGAGAGGGAGGGAGCCAGTGCCAAGTTGGCCCGCCCCTTCTGAACCTGGGCCTCTGCCACGCTCCCCCGCCCACCGCTCCCGCGAGCCTCCGTCTGGAGGTCACATTCAGTCCTGACGCGTCTCGCTGGGTCGGGCAGCAGGAAGATCAGAGCCCGGCCGGGGGGGTGCAGCCAGGCTGCGGGGGTCCCCGCTGCCCTGTCAGGCTGGGTCCCCGGGTTTCGCCCAGCTTGGGGGGGCCGGAGGGTCCTGCCTGGCGCCACTTGTGAGCGTCCGCGCTGGGCACCCTGGTGCCAGGGAGCTGTGGACGCCGCACGCTGGCGACGCCTGGCACAGAGGCACCCCGCGCACAACTGACAACTTCCCACCGCCGGCCCCCCCCCCCCCCCCCGGGGAAGGGCAGCTCGCACGCCCTGGGCGGCTGGAGGCGGCGGCGGCCGCCGGAGGAACCTTGGGCCACCGGGGCAGGCGGGCTGCGCGCAGAGCCGCCTCCCCGCCCTTCCCGAGCCAGCCTGCGCCCGCCCTCCCTTCCTCCCTCCCTCCCTCGCCGCCGCCGTTGGACGGAGAAGGATGTGAGGCAGAGCTGAGCGCCAGCAGCCGCCAGGCAGGAGCCGTGCAGAGCCGGCCGCGGCCGCCTGGCCTCCCAGACCGCCGCTCTTAGCTCCGCTCCCCGGAGCATCCTCCCTGCTCTATGTTTCCGGAAAACTTGGCCGAGGGGGAGACGCGGATGAGAGGATGTGAGTGAGTGGGCCCAGGAGGGGATGGGGGAGCGGCAGGTGCTGGTGACGGGGGAACCGTGGCGAAGGGGCTGTCCGGGATCGCGGCTTGGCGGGAGTGGGGTGGGGGGGCAGTTCTGGATCCCATGTCCCCTCCTCCTGTCGCCCTGGCTGTTGGGCTTTGGCTCTCCAGGAAGGAGGCGCGGGACCCGGGTCTGTGCTGGGGCCCGGCTCCAGCGCGCCCAGAGGGCATCTGTCGGGGGACGGGGCTGTCAGCGGGTCCGGCAGGCGGTGTGTGAGTGCTTCTCCCCGAGCCCAGCGCTGGCAGCCCAGACTTCCCAGAACAGGAACCAGGGAAAGCCTGTGTCGCCCCCACCCCAGGACCCTGCTGGCCCTTCGAACGGCAGTTGAGGAAACCGAGGCCAGAGAGCGGAGGGACGGCCGAGCCTGCACGGCCCGCTGCGGGCAGGGCTCCCGGACGGCTCTGTCCGGCGCTCCTTGTGAGCCCCGCGCCTCCAGGAGGGGCTGGGGAACCCCCACTCCATCAGCTCCCACCGCTCCCATGAACGGAGTTAATTAGGGGACCGGACCCCGCCCCCAGTCCCGCTCACAGCCGGCTCCTTATTTATTTACTGAGTTTGGAAATGTCCCCAGGGCCGGGCCACCCCCTGGGGCCCCACCCGCCCACGGCAGGCCCAGGGGGAGACCCGCCCCCTCCCGCCCTCTCCCACCCCGGTTCCGGCCTGTGAGCCTCCTGGCCCGTGTTTGCCTGGGCGATTTGGCCCCGGCCAGGGAATATAAATAAACGCACGTCCCCGTCCGCCAGGTTCTGGAAGTGGCAGCTGCCGCTGGCGCGGGCGGAGGGAAAGGTCAGGGGGCCGGTTACACTTGATCCCGCGGCCCGGCCCTGCCTCCACGCCTGTCCTTGAGGAACCCTGAGGAGGGGCCGTGGGGCCACGTGGGCCCTGTGGCTGCTGCAGGCGAGCAGGTGGCCTGTCACTCAGCGTTACCCCGCGCCGCGGGGTCCAGAGGGCCGGGAGGGCAGGAAGCCGGGGGTGGGGGCCCCACGCCCACCCAGCCCCTCGCCGTCCCCTAAGCGCGGGGAAGTCAGTGCGAACCTCCAGGCTTGTCCCCTCGTCCCAGGAATGGGAAAACTGTCACAGCCTTGGCAGCAAGGAGGGGACAGGACCGAGGCTCTGAAGGGCTTTGCGAGCTCCGCGTGTCACTGGCCATGCCGCGGACGGGGGCAGCTTGTTGATGTCGTTGCTGCTGTTATTGTATTTTGGTCAGAGCTCTGTCTGTAGCCGCGAGCAGCGGCACGTGTCTGGATGGTGGGACAGAGGAGTGGACGGATGGACGGAGGGGTAGACGGATGGAAGGGTGGACGGATGGAGGGGTGGATGGATGGATGGACGGATGGAAGGGTGGACGGATGGAGGGGTGGATGGAAGGGTGGATGGATGGATGGACGGATGGAAGGGTGGACAGATGGAGAGGTGGATGGACAGATGGAGGGGTGGATGGACGGATGGAGGGGTGGACGGATGGATGGATGGAAGGGTGGATGGACGGATGGAGGGCAGAAAACGGCAGCTCGGGCTGCTGCCCCTCAGGTGCCCCGACCCCCGTGAAATTTCAGTTGTAGATTTGATCCGAGGAAAATGGGCCCAAACTTCACAGGGGAATCTTTCATTAGCGTCACGTCAAGCGCAGCTCTGCTCAGAGGCTGCGGGTCCCCGGCAACGTGAGCCAACCTCGGGGGCTGCTGTCCTGGCGGGAGGGGGGGCGGTCCTCCGCGTAGCCCCTGAGGTCCGGGGTCCCTGCCTCTCCCCCAGCCGCGGGGGAGTGGACCGGCCCTACCTGCTCCGGCCGGCCGTGGCCGTGCAAGGTCACGGCTCAGGAGACGTGGCGTGAGCCTGCGCCCGCCTGGGGCTCACCGGGCGGACGGTTGGGCCCTGGGGCCTGGCCCCTTGGGTGCTGTGCTGAGGTGTGGCAGGGCCCGCGTTACTGCCGAGCCTGGCGTTGGTGACATGGAGACCAGACCCTCCTGCCTGAGCTGGGGCTGGAGGGGCCTTTAGCTGGCCTGGGTGCGTTGGGGGAGGGGCTGCTGATTTCCTGGGGGTGGGAACCTCTTGGCCGTGGAGAGGCTGAGATCTGGGGGCACATCCACTCCCAGCCACTCAAACAGGCCCGGTGGGCCCTGAGTCCCACGTGGGCCATTGGGGGCCCCGGAGGTGCCCCAGTTAACCTGAGTGGGAAGCTCCTGGGCCCAGCTTACCCCCACTCTGACCTCCACCCTCCTGGCCCCTGCTGGCCACGTTCCTTCCTTTCCCTGGCCCGGTGTGGCCGGAAAACAGCCCGTCTCTCGAGGCCTGTGCAGCTGCAAGAGAGTGTCAGGGCTGGGTCACGACAGCCCGGCGCTCCCGCCCAGCCGGGGGTGGGGGAGCGGCGGGGTGGGGGCCCGGGCAGGGTCTGCATCCTGGACTCCAGTCTCGGCCCCCAGGCTCCTCAACGGTGGCCTGGGTGGGGACTGACCTGTCACTGTCTGTTCCTGGAGCCCTGACCCTTCCTGTGCACCCCAGCCTGCCGCCGAGTGACCCGGAAAGCAGACCCCAGAGGCCAGGCCTCCCCCTCCGGTGCCTCCCCTGCCTGTGACACGCGGCCCCTCACTGTGTCTCCTTCCCCGGGGGGTCTTGGGCCACCCCTCACCTGCCGTCTGTCCCCCCGCAGGCCTCCTGGAGCACGGCCGGAACTGGTCGGCCATCGCCCGGATGGTGGGCTCCAAGACGGTGTCGCAGTGTAAGAACTTCTACTTCAACTACAAAAAGCGGCAGAACCTGGACGAGATCCTGCAGCAGCACAAGCTGAGGATGGTGAGTCTCCCGGCGGCCGCGGTGTCACGCCGGCGGCCTCAGTAGGACTCACGGCCGCGGGCTACTGTAGACGTCCCTCCTGGGCATCGGGGCCGGGCAGGGCTCCCCAGGCCACCCGCCCACTCCGCCTCCCCCCCAACCGTGGCCTCCCAGCCCTCAGCTCAGACGCCTCCGGGGGCCTTCGCGCCCTCGGGGCGTGGTGGGGGGGTCGGGCTCTGACTCAGCCAGGAATTGGCACAGTGCGTTGGAATGACGCCCCGGGGCAGAGGAGCCCTGCCGGACCTCGCAGCCACCGCGGGGCAGGGAGGACAGGGAGGACGGGTCTGGGGCAGCCGTGGCTCAGCCTCAGCCTCCTGCAGGGCCTCAGGCGGGCCAGGGAGGCTCAGCTTCCCTGCCGCAGCAAGCAGCGTGTGGATGGTCTCCGGGGAGCGGCCGCTTCCTCCGCAGCTGTTTCTGGGAATCCATGACTTTGGGGGGGTCTGCTGCCTGTTCTTGCTCCCTTCCCCTCTGCTTCCCGTCCTTCCCTTCATTGTCCCCATTTTAAAACTTGAGAAACTGAGGCTCGGCCAGGCTCAGAAGCGGCCGAGTAGGGCTTTGCACCCACAGCCGTGTGCCTGGGTGCCAGGCGAGTTGCTCATGGGTACAGGGGCACAGAGGGGCCACATGGCTCCCCCGCCCCTGTCGGCTGCCCGTGGCTGGGGCTCAAGCACGTGCAGCGTGCTCTGTGGGTGGCACCGCACTGCGCCTCCGTGCAGCCGGCCACAGGGGCACGCGACACACGGCGGCCGGGGCAGCGTCGCTCCCTGAGCGAGTTCTCACTGGATC
Organism: Lepilemur ruficaudatus; assembly: GCA_963574885.1. Classification (NCBI taxonomy): domain Eukaryota; kingdom Metazoa; phylum Chordata; class Mammalia; order Primates; family Lepilemuridae; genus Lepilemur; species Lepilemur ruficaudatus. The sequence continues at coordinate 79,526 of CAUYRT010063457.1, read as the reverse complement.
GTGGGTATGAGTGGCAGCCGGCGGCTCTAGGCCTGAGGTGGACGCCGTCCCACGTGTGGGACCCTGGGATCCGTCCTTGGGGCTCCAGGGCTTCGGGCAGTGCCGCTTGTTTTTGGACCGTGGGGCCTTCGGGTCTGCACAGGAGGAAGGCTCGGTGCTGGCCGAGGTGCAGAACATCTGTGTTCAGCGCCCGCCCGGGTGTCTAGGACCCCGGAGCAGCCTGGCGGGGGTGGCGTGTGTCGTGGGCCAGTGTCCCTGCCGCGCAGGTTGGGAGTCTGGCACGGTCACCACAGGGTGACCCAGGGTCAGGAGCTTGGCCCTGAGACCTCTCCAGGCACAGAAAGGGTCTTCCTGCGACGGCCCCCGATCTGCACCTCCCCCGCCCTCCCCCAGCTTCTCCCAGGCCCATCCCAGGGCTCCTGCCCCAGATCCACAGGATGCTGGCTGCAGGGTGACAGGTATCTCCTCTGGTGGCCTGCTGGCCCCACCGCCCAGCTTTCCAGGTTTCCTTGGGAAACTGCGTGCCATGCCCCCAGGGCCCCGAAACGTGAGAGCCTGGCTGGGGTCGGGGACCCGAGCTAGGTGCCCAGCACCTCTGGCTCGGGGCAGGAGGGGGTCGAGTCCCAGCTTGTCGATTGGGCACTTGGGTGACCTTGGGTGGTGGCTTCAGCCTGCCCAGCCTCAGTTTCCTCATCTGTAAAGTAGGGGAGTAATAGTCCTTTGTCCACGAGATCACATGAGGATTGAGTGGGTTAGTACCTGCACGGTGCCTGCCAGGGCGACGCGCCCCAGGAGGGTCGGCTGCCCCGGTTACTGCTACTGTTGTCGTTATTGTTTAGTTTGAAGCCAGCCCGTCTCTTCTCAGCCCATGAGGCCCTCGTGAGTGGTGTGTGCAGAACCTGCTGTGGCGTATCAGGGTTGAGGGCAAGGACTGTGGGCCCAGGACACCGGGTTTGAATGGAGGCTCTGCCACTTACCAGCTGTGTGGCAAGTGATGTGCCCACTCAGTGCCTCAGTTTCCCTGCCTATGAAATGGGGACAGTAGTGGAACCCACCTCTAAGAACTGTTGTGGGAATGATCTGAGTGGTTGTAAAGAGCTTAGAATGGGACCCAGCACGCTGCAAGTACTTGGCCAAGCAGAGCCGCGGCGGTGCTGGCGGAGGCATGCTCATGCCCGATTCATTCATTCATTCATTCATTCATGCAGAGGCAGCCTAGAAGGAAAGTGCATAGCAGGGCTCTGGGGTAGCGCATTCGTACCCCAGCTGTGCTGCTTAGATACTAGTGCCCAGGGGTACGGGGCTTCACCTCTCCAAGCCTCAGTTTCCCCCTCTATAAAATGGGGATAAGAGTAGAGCCTACATATAGGACTGTCGCAAGGAGCACGAGTTTCCTTCTGTGGGGGAGGTGTCTGCCACGCGGCCAGCACTCCGTAAGGACATCGTCACTGTCCTCGGTGTTCGCTCAGGAAACCCGTATTGACTCCTGCCCCCAGGAGGCAGTGGCGGGTGTCCCACGGGTTTTCCTGCTGGGCTGAGGAGCTGGGCGTTTCTTCAGTGGGCCGGGGGGAGCCACTGAAGGTTCTTGAGCTGAGAAGGGACGCATCCGTGCTGGGCTCGGGGTAGATTGTCCTGGTGTCTGAGAGTGACTCTGGTCTGAGTGAGATGGAGTGAAGGCTGGTACAGGAGGTGGCCTTCCTGTCCCCGACTCTGAAAATGGCGGTGAATGGCTGTGTTGTGGGCAGCCTGCGGAGGAGGCATGGACGGGAAGGGAACCCTGAGACCAGGTTGGCCCCTGAGTGAGAACAGGTGATTTGGGAGCCCGGGTTTGGTTCTCGCTCCGGCTGAACTTGGAGGAGCAGACTCGCATTGAGAGCTGCAGAGGAAGCCGGTCAGCAGGTGCAAGAACCCGTCACAGGTGGTCCAGCTCCGCCTGGGGCCCTCCGTCGTGACAATGGCCACCCTCGGTGCAGGGGTGAGCTCCCCGTCACTGGAGTACGCAAGCAGACTTGTGAGGTGCCGCCGAACCTCGTGACCTCTGCCTCCCGCCCCCTCCGGTCCTGCCGCAGCGACGGTCCCTGGTGCCTGCTGCCCAGCCCCGTCTGGGGCACGAGAAGACGTGTCACCCTTGGCCAGTGAAGGAAGCAGCGGGGAAAGCACAGGGACCGAGGGCCCGCGGGCCTCCCCTCCTGCCGAGCACCCAGCCCGGCTGGAGCGTGGCCGTGGGCAACGTCAGCAGGAAGCGGGATCGGGCGGCAGGCGGAGCGCGTTGTGGAGTTATGTAACAGTTGGCACCGGCGTCCTCTGCGAGGTTTCCCTCCCTCTCCTGTGGCCGAAGGTTACCCCTCGCTCCCGTCTGCGGGTCCAGCCCCTGGGGCTCCGCTTCCCCGTTTCTCGGGCTCCGTCTGGGCCCTGGCCTGGCCCTGCCCCAGTTTCCTCTGTTGTCTCTTCCGTCTGCGGCTGCGCAGGCTGCGGGGAGATGGGCCCGGCTGGGCGACCTGCATGAACACTGGGGCTGCATGCAGTTTGCCCTGCATGCAAACTGGGGCTCAACGCGCGAGCTGTGCAGCCTTGGGCAGGTGTCTTTGCCTCTCTGGCCTGGTGTCCTGGCCTGCCAGGTTCATGCGGCTAAACTGGTAGTTACGGTGCACCTGTTCCGTGCCAGGCACCGTTCGCGGTGTGGCGGGAGGACAGCCGAGGGCAGACAGACAGATCCCAGCCCTTGAGGAGTGAGGCCCTAGCACGGGAGACACGTTAACACACGCTTTCAGGAAGTGGTCTGAACACACCAAGCCGAGGGATGTAGTGGGAAGTGGTTGCTGGTGGGGTGGGAGGGGTGGCTCATTTTGGCAGGTGGTCAGGGAAGACCTCTCTGGGGAAGTGACGGCTGAGCGAGGCCCTGAAGGTGAGGAAGTAGGTCTACTACGCGGGTCTAGGGGAAGGCGTCCAGGCAGAGGAGCGGCCAGCGCGGAGGCCCCACGTGGGGAGGGCAAGTTGGAGAGGTGGGGGGAGGACGTGGGGTGTTATTCCAGGTGTCGGGGAAGCCCTGGAGGGTTCGAGGCAGGGGCTGCCATGCCCTGACTTGCAGAGCAGCTGTGCGGGTCCAAGGAATTAATATGGAAAACATCTTGCATATAGTAGGTGCTTAATAAACGCCGCTGTAATGATACTGGTAGAGCTGACCTCTCTGTTCCCTTCACACCGTCTGATCCTGACGGGCCGTGTGGGGAGGATTTGCTGGGATTCCAGGGACGCTTCCTAAGTTTCAGCCTCTCGGACCCAGGCTGGGGGGTTCGGGGTGTGGGCACCGTGCCCCCTCCCGCTGCCACCAGGCCTCGGACACCCTCCCAGAGAGACTTGCCTCTCTAGAGGGTGTGCTCTGCAGCCACAGTGGGAGACCCTGCCCTGCGGGTCCCCACCCAGCCGCACCGGAGCCCCCGTCTGCTTGAGTAGATTGGGGAGGCAGGGAGCCCCCAGCCTCCGCAGAACCCACAGCCAGGCCCTCCCAGGAGGCGCCGGGGTTTGGGGCCGGGCCCTGGGTGCACGTGGGACATCCCTCCTGTCCCAGACCCTGTGGACTCGCGGCGGGGGTGGGACCGTGGCGCTCTGGCCGAGCGTTGGTGACGGAAACCGTGACTCATGGGCCAGCGGACGTTTCCCTTTTCCGCCCGGCATTCCGAGTGGCTGCGCCCAGAGACCCCTGTCTGCTCAGGAAGAAGGCGGGGCAGGAAGTGATCCCAGCCCTGGGCTGTGGCGGGGCCTGGGGACGGCGCATTTGGAGCATGAGACCCCTGTCCCCTCCACGGGGCCTGTTCCACCCCCATTCCCCTCCCGGCCAGCGTGTGAGGCTGGGCCGGGCCTGGATCTGCGGGCGACGGGGCGTCTGTCCCGAGAGCAGGCTGTGCGCACCCTCACGTGGGGTGGCTTTTCCCTGGAACGCAGGGGCCAGCGCAGAGGGGCCGTGTCAGTTCCCTGTGGTCACCGAGTGCCACAAACCAGAGGCTTAAAATGATGACCGTTGTTTCTCCTGCAGTTGTGGAGGCCGGAGCGCGAGGTCAGGGTGTGCGCGGGCCCTCCTGGCCCCGGAGGCCCCGGCGGAGCCTCTTCCGTCTCCTGCTGGCAGTCCTCGGCCTTCCTCAGTGTAGGGACGTGTCACTCGGGTCACACGCTCCTCTGCCACGTGGCTGTGCCCGTGTCCGTGTTTCCCTCTCTGGAAAGGACGCTGTCATGCGGGACCAAGGGCCCGCCCTGCCCAGCATGACCTCGTCCCAAGTGGGGTCGCATCTGAGGTTCCGGGTGGCTGTGAATCTGGGGGGACGCCGTTCAGTCTGATACCAGGATCTTCGCTGAGAGCTGCTGTCACCTCTAGGCATGTCTTTCTCAGGGTCCTCAGAGGGCTCAGGCTGCAGCCCCCGTGTCACATCAGATGGGACAGGACCCTCTTAGGGTCCGTCCGCCCTCCCGGGAGGCCCTGTGCACCTAAAGACCCCCAGGGGACCTGCCCCCCATATGCGCCCACCCCCTGCTGGCCGTGTGTTCAAGCCGACCTGCCCGTTCAGTCACTCAGCAAGTCAGTCGACAAACGCTTTCTGAGCCTCTGCCCAGCGCGGAGTGGGGAACAAAGACGCTCCTGGCCCTGGGAGGCCCAGGGACGGGAGCCGTCACGTGCAACGCGGTGGCTGTGCCCCAGTCGGCGGGGAGGGCTGAGAGGTGAGGGCCTGGCGTCCGCGTGAGGGGCTGGGGGTCCCAGGGCCCAGGCCGCGGCGTGGGGAGGTGGGAGGCCGCCCGGTGTGGGCCTCGTCCGCTCCTCCAGCCGCTGCCCCCACCACGGGGCCTTTGCGCCACGGTTCCCGCACCTGCCGCTCCGCGCAGAGCCAGGCCGGTCCCTGCTCCTCGTCAGATCTGGGTCACGTGTCACCTCCTCGCAGAGGCCTTTGCTGACCTTTCTGTCCAGAGGGGCCCCGCCCTTGTCGCCCTCGGAGTCTGTCTGTCCTGCCCTCCCCAGGCAGCCGGCCCTGGGGGTGGGGCCTTGTCTGCCCGCGGTCCCTGCTGCGGATCCTGGCATGCACAGGTGCCCTGCAGAGACGCGTGGGTGACACGAGCTTCCCCGGCTGGCCTGTCTCCCGGGCTGCGTCCCCTGGGAGCGCGGCCACCGCTGGGGCTGGCGGGGTCGGGGGAGCTGGAGCAGCCCTGGGGTTTCCACCTGCGCAGGAAGGATGTCAGGCAGTGAGAGGCCAGACCCTGCCCAGGGTGCATATGGGGCACGATGGAAGGATAAAGCCCCCGGCAAAAATAGCCGCTGGCACGTTTGGCTGCCGCGGCGGGCGCCGGTTGTGGGGGGGAGGTCGCCCCGGCGGCCACGTGGCCGGGATGGCCGCCCCTCGCCCTGACCCACCGCACTGTCTCTGTGCCGCAGGAGAAGGAGAGGAACGCGCGGAGGAAGAAGAAGAAGGCGCCCGCGACGGCCAGCGAGGAGGCCGCCTTCCCGCCCGCGGCGGAGGACGAGGAGATGGAGGCGTCCGGCGGCAGCGGCAATGAGGAGGAGATGGCAGAGGAGGCGGAAGGTGAGGGCGGGCGCGCGGGTCCGTGTCCAAGGCGCGGCAGAGGCCGACCTCGCATCCCCCTGACCCCGGGACGCCCGGGTCCTTCTTAGAGGGGCCTGGACTCCCGCCGAGGGAGAGGCGGGTGCTCAGGGCTCCCCGGTGACGCGCCCCAGGCTGACCATGGCTGCAGTGACAACAGCCGTCCCCGTGAGCCCCAGCCCCACGTGGCTCCCCTGACCCCACGAGTGCCATCTCGGGCGTGGGTGACCGTGTGGCCGGGACGGCCCTGCTGCCGCCTGTGGTCTTGTCACCCTGTCTGGTGTCCCCGTGCAAGAAAGAACTTACTCTGGAAAACAGTTTTTTGACTAGAGCTGTTTTCACAAGTTGGCCGGAACACACAGGCCGATCTGTTAGTGGGTCGATGCTTCAGAAGTTACCGGATGAGGTTCAGTGCCTCCTCTTCCTCCCGGGTGTCCCGTCCGGGTGATAAGTCGTAGGGACCCCTTACTTACTGTCCCCGTCTCCCATCCGGGGGAGCTGAGCTCGGGGCAGTTGCAGGTGTGGGCTCAGGTGTCCGCGTGTCATAGGGCGCGTCTGCACCTGCCTTAGGTGAGCCCCGCCAAGTGAGTGCTGCCGAGGAGAGGGCGGAAAGCCATCACTAGATTGCACCAGCGGGTCCTCGCTCCACCCCAAAAAGGAGGGTTGTGACCGCACACGGTCGTCACCTGAACTTTTGAGCCTCCCACCCCCCACAGCAAGTGGCTCAGCTGTGTAATAATCGCTTGGGGACCCAGGGATTGACCATGGCTGCCCACGGCCGGACCCTGCTGTCCCGATCACTAAGTCACCTTTGACCCCTGCCCTGTACCTCTGTTTCCCTGTCCGAGGAGGCTGGGTCTAGACCTGCCCCTGCACCGGGGCACCCCCGGAAGGCCCCGGCCCTTGCTCAGCCAGACGTCTCTGTCTCTCCTCCCGTCCCTTCTCTGGCCAGAGCGGCACAGCCTGGTCCTCAGGTTCAAGTTCTTTCCTCCTGCCACCCGTCCGGGGCGTCTTCCTGTCATTCCCATCGGCCTCCTTTTCTGAATCGGGACTCCCCGGCTTCCGCCAAGGTGGCGAAGGGGGCGCAAGTGCCCTCCTGGGTCCGTAAGCCAGACCCGCGAGTAGACTCAGGCCCTGATGGCCCCACGATGTCTTCGCCAGCCCGGACCCTAGATCCTGGTTGAAAATGGGTGACCGGCCCCGAGGGTACTGTTGTCTCAAGCCGGGGGAGGCTCTGGGGAAACCGAGTCCGGCCCCCTGACAGCTCTGGGACTCTCTAGCCTGAGTCTGCCAGAGGCCTGGCCAGTGTCCAGCGGGAGGCCATGGCGGCAGGTCCCTCTGGCCATCCCGTTTTGGGTCCTGGTCTATAGCCAGGAGGAGAGAAGACCTAGAGAACAGTAACCCAATCCCCTCTCGAAATATCCTCCCAGCTGTCCGTGTGGGCAGGACAGGCTTGGTGGGGAAAACTGGAGGGATCCAGACTTTGGCTTGATATCAAGACAGGAGCAGACGTGAGGTAGTGAGCTCCCCGTCACCTATAGGGCTCACATATCTCATGTCCCAGTAGGGACAGGGGTGGAGGCATGCTGGTCTAGCCAGAGCTGAGGCTCCTGTGACCTCCTGGCTTCCACGGTGAGAACAGCCGTTCAGAAGGCCCTGATTAAGCCTCCCAGCACCCACCCTGGTGCCCAGGGTGTTATACCCATCTTGAGGACGAGGAAACTGAGGCACAGGGACAGGAGAATCGCTCACATGGAATCCTCTAGCCAACTCAACATTCACTGTGTGATTCCATCCCTGTGCCCAGGATTGGGGAAGTAGGACTTGGATTGAGGCCTGAGGTTGCCCTGACAGAACCTTCCAGAAGCTTCAGCCAGCCCAGTGGTACTGCAGACCCCTTCTTGGGGACAGGCAGAAAGTTCCTTGTAGGGTCTAAGCTGGGAATGAACTGGTGCAGGGGAGGGAGGAACCCACCGGTCCAGGGCTGTTTCCTGTAGCAGTGACAGTCCCCGTAACAGCAGGAGCCTCAAGTCTACCCTCCCATCGCGACCGCAGCACGAACAGGACGTCATTGTCCCCGTTTTACGGAGGAGGGCGTGAGGTATAGAGGGGTTCCCCAGGGTCCGCTTGGCAAAGGAGATTCAAACTCAGCCTGGCTCTGGAAGCCTCTCTCCACGACTTGGGTGTGCAGACAGGAGAGGCGGCCAGGGCTGGTTTGGTTTTGGTGTTTTTTTAAGCACCTGCCGTGCGCAGCTATGGCGCAGAGCACGCGTCCTAGGGCCAGTGGTTGGCGAGGTGTGAATGCCCGATTCTTGGGCCCCGGCCTGCACCTACTGGATTAGAAACGTCTTGGGCATGGAGCCCAGCGACTGTGTTTTCACGAGCCCTCTGGGGGCTTCCGCTGGTGTAGACTTCTTGGTCCTAGTGAGAGTCCTGTGCTAACTGCCCATTTTGTAGATGAGCAAACTGAGACTCCAGAGGTTGGGCTCTCGGCGTTGGCCTCCTTATGTCCCGTGGTCCGACTGCGTGGACGGGAGGGGGTGACGTGGCTGAAGTCACCAGGCAGGGGCGGTAAGCCCAGTGGCTAGGGACACAGGCTGCCGGGTTCAGTGTGCTTGCCCCCTGCAGTGTGGCCTTGGGCAGGCTGATGACCCTCTCTGCCTCGTCTGCATGTCTGCAGATGAGAGCGGTGACCGTCTTGATCTCAGAGGTCCTGATCCCAGAGGACCTAGTGAGTCATGTGTGTGAACAGCTCAGCTCAGGGCGAGCCTGTGTTGCTGTTTCTGGAAGGGGAGGCCGCTGCTCTGGGCCCCGCAGGGAGGCGAGAAGCAGGGGGCTGGGGCGTCAGTGGGGGCCTCTCCCTCCAGCCTTGCCCACTCTGAGGCCGGACCCCCCACCCCAGGGTGCCTGGAGCCAGGAGGCCAGTGATGGTCCGGGATACCCAGAGTAGCCGAGACTTGCTTTTCCCTGGGTGACCTCGTGACTGGCTGCCCTCGGACCTGCCTGCGCAGGGCTGCTTCCGGTCACCTGCGGCGGCTCACAGCCAGAGCCTGGGGCAGGAGTCTGAGTGGAAGGGCAGGCGGGTGAGCGGCCTGTGGAACCTGCTGTGGGTCCTCCCTGCAGCCTGCCGGGCCCCTGCCGGCCACCCCGCCCCCACCCTCCCCACAGCCGCAGCCACCTCACCTCTAACTCTTCTCTAACTTCTTTCTAGCCTTACACGCCTCTGGGAATGAGGTGCCCAGAGGGGAATGCAGTGGCCCAGGTACGGATGTGGCCGGCTGGCCCGGGGGGCAGGGGAGGGCCGGGGAGGGCACCTGTCCCTTGCAAGGGGCTCCACTCCTGGGAGCATGCCTCTGCCCCCGAACCACGGTCTGCTGCTGCCGCCTCTGTGCACCTTCCCTGTGCAGCGTCTGTTCCCCACACTGGTCCCGGCGTGCAGGTCAGGGTCCCCGCTTGCTTGTGCTGCCGGCCCTCCCCGGTGTGTGCCCCGGGTCTCTTGCTGTTCGTTTCCACGACAGCAGATGCAGGGGTTTCCAGGCCTCCCATTTTATAGGAAATGGGGGAAACGGAGACCCAGTGAAGCGGCAGGAGTGGGTCTTAGGGCTAAAGATACGGGACTGGAGTGGGGGTCCCTCGGCCTCCTGCTGTGGGGCTGCGTTGCTGTGGGCTGTCCCTGGGGCCTCTGCGTGGGCGCTGGTCCCATTTGCTTTGCCACGTTGGGGTGATGGTGATGATGCCACAGCAGGCAGGCACCCTGTCCTGTCACCCTGTGCTGTCACCCTCACTGGCTCACCCGCCCTGTGAGGTAGGAACTGTGGTTCCACCCATTCCGCAGCTGGGAAAACTGAGGCCCGAGAGGTTACCTGAGTTTACTGAGGTGCGCAGGCAGTGAGGGGCAGAGCCGGGGGCGAGGCTCAGACGAGAACACGGAGACCCCCAAGACAGAGGCCTGTGCCCATTGGCCACCCTCAGTCTGGCTCTGTTGGAAGTGCCAGCAGCCAGGAGATCCCCGGGGTTGGGAGTTAGCCAGGGTCGCCCGGGAAGCAGGCAGCCACCTGTGAAGGCAGTCACCTGGCCAGTGGCTTTGTCTCAAGGGTGGAGCCCTGGGCAGGTGCCCCGGTGCGTGGGAGCCACAGGGCTGTTTCGGTGTCCGGCCACGGCCACTGCACCCCGGGGCCCCGGGCACGACTTAGCCCCTGTGTTCTCCCCACACAGCCACCGTCAACAACAGCTCCGACACCGAGAGTATCCCCTCGCCGCGCGCCGAGGCCGCCAAGGACGTGGGGCAGAACGGGCCGAAGCCCCTGCCCGCCCCTGGCGCTGACCCGCCGCCCGCTGACCCGCCCACCCCTCCGCCCGAGGACGCCCCGGCCCCCGCCGAGCCCGCCCAGGCCCCCGAAGCCACCGGCCCGCCCACGCCCCCGCTGGCACCCGCGTCACCCCCCGCACCCCCTCCCGTGGTCCCCAAGGAGGAGAAGGAGGAGGAGGCCGCTGCGCCCCCAGCAGAGGACGGGGACGAGCAGAAGCCCCCGGTGGCCGAGGAGCTGGAGACAGAGGCAGCAAAGGCGGAAGAGCCCGGGGCGGCGCCCGCGGGGCCCGTGAAGAGCGAGTGCAAGGAGGAGCCCGAGCCCGGCCCCGACGCAGGCAGGGGCGCCGAGGCCACCGAGGAGGCCGCGCCCGAGGGGGCGCTCAAGGCAGAGAAGAAGGAGGGCACCAGCAGCAGGGCCGCCGCGGCCAAGGGCTTGGGCGCCCCCCAGGACAGCGACTCGAGCGCCACCTGCAGCGCCGACGAGGTGGACGAGCCCGAGGGTGGCGACAAGAGCAGGTGCGTGGTGGCGGCAGCCCAGCCTGGGGCTTTGGTCTGCGCGTGTGCCTTCTGCAAGCTCTCACTGAGTGCCCGCTGTGTACGGAGAGCCGCACGCGGGCCGGCTCCGCCTGCCCTCGGGGGCCCCTGGCCCGGTGAGGGAGGTGGACCCGGAACAGAGTCCAGCAACAGGTGCGGGTGGGGTGCGTTGGACCTCCTGGGGGAGGGTGACGTCCAAGCTGAGACTGGACGGAGCAGGAGGCAGCCATGGGAGGCGCTAGGGAGAGAGTGTGCCGGGCAGCGTGCCTGAGTCTCCTGGGGTTGCTGTCACACGGTGCTGGGGACCGAATGGCTTGAACGGAGTCATGCGCTGTCCCGGTTCTGGAGGCCACAAGTGCGAGAGCAAGGTGCTGGCCGGCCACACCCCCTGGGAGACGGGGCCCAGGGTGCGACTGACCCTCCGAGAGTAGCGGCTGGGTGCCACGCGTGGGTCGGGAGAGGCGCAGGCAGGAGGCGGCGCCATCGTCCTGGGGGCTGCGTTGGAGAAGCCGCAGGGCCAGGGTAAGGGCTCTTCTCCCGTCGGCCAGGGGCGCCCGGCCCTCAGTTCTTGGGGTTCCGGGAGGTGGGGAGGTTCTCAGGGAGGAGGTTCTTTTCCGGCTGGGGCGCCCCCAGGGGACTCCGCGCCGTCCTGTTCGCGGAGTGTCCTTCCCTCCCTCGCCCCGGCCTATGCCCCTGGCGTGGGCGCCCCTCCCCGAGGCCAGGGGACGCTGCCTCTTAACCGTTGCCGTCACAGATGTTGTGGGACCCCGGGGCCCCCAGTCCGGGACCAGATCAGGGCCAGTCCCGAGTGGCCGCGGGCAGAGCCTTGCTGGCTCGGTCCCCGGTCCCTGCTCGCACCTGGACGGCCGGAGGAGCTGTTTGCTGGCCAGGCGGGCAGGTCACTTTGTTTTCACTAAAAACAGTGCTGTCTGTTCTCCCTCCTCTTGAGCTTCTTGGAAACATTCCGGGCGGAGCGAGGGAGGAAACCCTGACCTCTGTGTTCACACAGAGCCTCTTCCTTTGCCCGGGATTCACCCTGGGGCACGTTAAGATGGGAAGTTCTAGAATGTTTACTGGGGACTCAGACTCGTCCCTCCAGGTCTCCTTCGGTTCCACAAGAGAGGGAAGCCCCAGGTGTCCTCTGCGTCCTGCATCTGGCGGTCCCTGGGGACCAATGGCCACTCGAGCGTCACCTGTGTGCAAAACCGTGGCCGGGCGGGGTCCGGCTGGCAGCTTCCGGAGGGTGCAGGGCTCCTGACATTTTTGCCCGGCAGGCGTAGCTCGGAAAACAGTGCTCACGGCGCGGCTTGCCCCGCCAGGGAGGGCGGACGGCCAAGGTCTCCGCGCCTGGGTCCCCACCCCGCGCCTGCTGGCTGTGGGGGTGGAGTCATGGAAACATGTTCCTGCCTCGCGGCGAGAGCGCTGAGCTCACAGGGCGGCCGCGCTGATAAGCCGCCTCCTGGAGCCTGTGTTTTGGGGACGCGTCGCCTGCCCAGGCTGGAGATGGGGGTTTGGCTTGGATCCCGGCAGCCCCCCAGGCCCCTTGGGCCGGGCCCTGTGCCCCGCAGGGCAGGCTCAGCCTCCCGCCCTCTCCCTGGACAGCCCCGCCCGGGGATGTGTCCTCCCGTCCCCAGCTGGGCCTGGCGCTGGTCCGTGTCCTGCCTGGAGTCCGGCATCCAGCCCCGGGGGAGCGGGAGTCCTCGGCTGGGAGTCAGGACACCTGGTCCACCACGCCCTGTGTGACGGGGGCCGGTCCCTCTCCTCCCTGGCTCCTGCCTTGCCCTCTCGGCGAGTGCGGCTGGACTCGGGCCAGTCTGCTGACCTCTCCCTGGCCGGCAGCCGCCGCCCCTCCCTCTGCTGGCTGTGACCGCGCAGGGCCGGGTGGGCGCCGCAGGACGCAAGATGCGTCAGAGCACTGCCCGGCGGCCAGGGCCTCCCGGGAAGGGCCGAGGGACGGGCGGCCCCCGGGCGACCCTGGGCCTGGCTGCCTGCCCACTGCCCTCCTCCCGGCCTGGCAGCCCCGGCGGGTGAGCTCTGTGGCCCTGGATGGACGCGAGACAGACCTCGTGCGGCCCCTGCCCGGACAACCCCGGGGGAGAGAACCGCGTTCTGCCTCTGCTCTCAGGCGCTTTCTGCCTCCAGCTCTGCCTGGGAGTTTTCCTGGCAGACGACCAGAGATAGTGGCTTTGATTGCGAAACCCCGGGCCTGCCTGCCCTCCGCACCTCCTCTCCTGGAGAAGGTGGCTAGATGCTTTTTGGCAGGGCAGGGCCCTCGGATCCCTGCCCCCAGCCTCGGCTGTCGCATCTGTAGGATGGGCGTGGATGGCTTATCTCGAGAGTAACAGAGTTAACGGCCGTAGAGCGCCAGCCCTAACGGCCGTAGAGTGCCACCCGCGGTGGGCGCTCGGGGAAAGATTTGCTGCCTCCTCTGGATCTGCTGCGGGACACCCAGAGTCACTCCGAGAGGGGGCTGCAGTGCGGCTGCCTCGGCTGCCCCGGGAGTTTTGAAAGAGTGGTGACAGCAGTTTGTCCTCTGATCCTTTGTCCCACGAGTGACTGGGCACCCGCGTGTGCCGGGCCCGTTCTTACGTGCTGGGAACAGGCCAGATGAGGCCCTGGGCAGTCTAGGGAGAGTGTCAGGACATTGATCCATGGCCCACTCGCTAAGGGGGCAGTGGGAAAACTGGGCCCGGGGCTGGCAGGCAGGGAGGGCCTCTCTGAGGAGGGGACACTGGAAGGTGATGGGAGCCCAGCCGGGGGCAACCCGTGCAAAGGCCCCGTGGCCATGTGAACGTGTGTTCAGTGGGCAGCGAGGAGCAGAGTGAATAGTTGGGGGACAGGAGGGCAGGAGAGGAGGTCACGGTGGGTGGGGACCCGGGGTTGGAGTGAGGAGGCAGGGCCTGGTCTCGGGCCCTGCAGGGGCAGAGGATGCCTGGTTCTCAGGCCAGCCCGCCCGCACCCCCCAGCCCTAGGGTGTGGCAAGGACTGTCCCCGTCTGGTGACCACGGGGAAGCTGAGGCAGGGCTCTGTGGACTTGGGGAGACACTGTCACAGGCCAGTGTGCTGCTGGTGAACGTCCCCAGGCCCTGGTCTCCCCACCCCCAGCCCTGGCCTTCCAAATGGGGAAGAAAGCAGGAGTAAGAAGATGGCCTGCCCTGGGGGCTCTGGGTGCTGGTCACGCACATCCCCTGGTCACCCACAGGACAGCCCGTGGGATAGCACCTGTTTTCCTCTCCGTGTTACAGATGAAGAAACTGAGGCACCGTTGGCTGTTACATGGTCAGAGGGGGGACTCGAACCCAGAGCCTGAGGCCGAGCCACAGGGGTGGGTAGGCAGGGCGGGTGCCAGGCCCCAAGAGCCCGTCCCCTCCCCACCCAGGCCTCCAGAAAGGGAGATCAAAGCCGCCGTCCTCCTAGAAAACGAAGGGATGGGTGGGAGCGGCAGAGCCAGCAGGGGGCTCGGGCTGGTCACTCTGAGCATCCTCCCACCGCCCCGCCTCTGTCGGCCCCTCGGGGGTTTGAGCCCAGGCCCCTGTGCAGACTGCGGCCTTCTTCACCGAGGGCCGGCCGGGGTCAGGGGACTCCGGCACGCTGTCGGCACTGCCCCGGCCCCCGCTCCTGCGTCACGCGGGGCCTCTTGCATCCCCGGCAGTCTGACTGCCCCTTCACCCGGGCGGGGAGCCCCAGGGAAACCGAGGCAGGAGAGAGCGCACAGCCCGGCCTAGAAGGCCCCACTCACAGACAGTCCGTGTCAGATGCCGACACTTTGTCTTATGAGATTTATGGATTCACATTTTGTGATTCTATAGAGTCATATTCACATACGCAGAAGCTTAAAAATTTACATCTTGATGTTTTTCTCGTGCACACATGTGAAATATGCATTTTTACTCTTGGTATAAAAAGTATGGCAGATACATCCAATTCTCTGTTTCACAGCTAGTGTGCGGGATGTTCCTTCTTCCCTTTTGTGACAGCTTCGTCGGGGCAGAACTCGTGGGCCACCCCCGTCATTCTTAGCGTAGTCACCACAAAGCCGTCACCCCAGGAAGAAGCCAAGAACCGTGAGCGGTCGGTCACCCCTCGTCCCCCTCCCCCCACCCGGGCGCCCGCTAAGGCTCTTTCTGTCCCTGTAGCTTTGCCGGTTCTGGACGTTTCGTGGGGTGGGATCCCGCGGTCCACGTGGCCTTCTGTGTGTGGCTCGTCGCCACGGTCTGTCCGTGCTGTGGCCTGTGTCCGTGTCCCGTCCCTTCCGGCGAGCGTGTGGGAGACCACGCTTGGTGCATCCGTCCCTCGGTGCTGCCGTTTCGGCCACGTGGCGGGTTCTGCGTGGATGCCATCTTGGTGTGTCGTGAGCACATACAGGGGGACGTACATGCAGCCCTTTGAGGAGCGGCCAGACTATTCCGCGACGTGGCTGCGGCATCCCTCTTTAACGTTAAGTCCGCAAATGTGCGCAGTTGAAAGGGATGAGGGGAAATAAAGTAGCGGGGCGGCGGTAGCGGAGGAGCAGGTGGAGGATGTGGCGGGCGAGGACGTCGCTGTCACTCCGAGTCAGGGCACCCTGGCCTGTGGGGGGGCGGGCGCAGCGGGGCTGGCCCAGGTCCAGGGAGCGGGGACGGGCAGCAGCCGGAGGAGAGGCTCCCAGGGGTCCTCGGAGAGCGAGCGGGGGCAGGTGGGGGTGGCAGGAGGGGCCTGCGTGGCGCGGGTCGTGCCTGCAGAAGTCAGGGTGACCTTGCTGTCTCGGCCCCACCTATGCGCCGTGGGTGGCGGTGGTGGCACAGGGCCCGTCTCTGGTCTCCGCGCTCGGCCGAGCATGTGGCAGATGCGGGCGGGAGGCTGGTGCTGCGGGGCTGTCCTGTCACGTGCCCGTGGCAGGGAGGAGACGTGATCTGCTCATCGCCGGCCATCCTGCCCGGGCAGCTGGGGCCCGAGTGGCAGGAGCTGCGTCCTGGCTGTTGTCACGGCTCTTGCCTTGAGGCAGTGGCTGTGCCTCGTGGTCTGTGTGTGGCACCAGCTCCCGTGGTCACCGTGCGCAGTCGGGGCTGCAGGGACCACTGGCTTCTCGGACCTACCTTGGTCCTGCCCTCCGGCCAAGCTGCAGGCCCGCGGCCGGGGCCTCACGCGCCCCGTGGCCGTTCAGCCGCCCTGGAGCCCTGGGGTGCAGACTGGATTCTGCACCGCGGGCCCAGGGCCGGGCCTGCTCTGCGCAGGTGGCAGGAGGGAGTCGGGAACAAGAGTTGAAGGGCTCTCGGGCTAGAGCAGACCCGCCTCCTGCTCTGGGAGACCTTGTGCCAGAAGTGGGTTGTGGCAGGCGCCGTGCCCAGGGCTGGGGTCCTGGGAATTCCAGGAGGCTTCCTGGAGGCGGTGGCACCCACCCAGCAGCTCGGGAGCCACGCCCCAGGGCAGGCTCTGCCCCTGTGTAGGTCTCCGGCTCAGGGTCACAGCCGTAGAGGAAGGGCTGGCCCTTGTCATGGCGGGATGGGGGACATGCCCTCTTCCCCCCAACGCCAGGCCCGTGGCCCACCTGTCCTCACCCCCCAAGTGGGTGGTGAGCGGGAGAGGAGGTTCCGGCGCGTGGGGTGCCGCACCCGCCCCCCCGACGGCAGAGTGGACTTGGCTCCGTGCCCGACCCCCGCCCTGGCACCTGAGCTTCTCGCGTCTGAGTGATGGATAATCTCCCGCTAAATCTCTTAATCTCACTGCGCCTCAATCCGGTGGATTCCTAGTCTTCCCGGCAGCTCCCCGAGGGCTGCGTGTGTGCGCCCCGTGTCTGGGCTTCTCTGGGATTTTCCGTGCCCGGGGTGTCTTGGGGTTTGTCTGGGTCCTGGCCTCTGGACCGTGATTGCTGGGCCCAGCGGAGGAAGGGAGAGGCCTCCTGCCCCCGAATCCTGGCCTGGTTCCTCGGGAGGGATGGTGACATGGGCTGGGTGACCCTGGACAGTCGCCTCCCCTCCCAGGGCCTGGGCACCGTGGTCTGGGATTTGAGCCGGCTGCAAGCTGCTGCTGGCCTGACACTCGTTCCCTGCAGGCTGCTGTCCCCGAGGCCCAGCCTGCTCACCCCGGCCGGTGACCCCAGGGCCAACACCTCCCCCCAGAAGCCACTGGACCTGAAGCAGCTGAAGCAGCGGGCGGCTGCCATCCCCCCCATCGTGAGTACCTGTGCCGCGCCCCCCGCGGAGCCCACCCTGACCTCGGCTTCCTATTTACTGGGGCGGCAGCGCGGTGGGCGGGCGCCTGCACCTGCAGCCCGGCCCTGCCTGCTCCCCTCCCGTTTCTTGGAGCAGTCCCCATGGAGATGAGCCGGCTGAGAGTGGCCGGCCCGGGGTGGGGCCCCTCCCTCCTGCAGCGCCCTGGAAGCCACCAGCTCCTCCCCCACCCCCAGGGGCTCCCTGGGCCCCCAGACCAGACACTAGGCTGTGGGGAGCAGGAAGCCCCACCACCCCAAACTGTAGCAACACCTTGGCCAGAGAAGGGGGCTCCCCAGCTCTGATTCTGGGCCTCCTGGAAGATTCTCCTGGCCAGGCAGGCGGGTGGGCCTCTTAGGGGCGCCCCCTCCAAGGAGGAGGGTCCAGGCTTCCCACGGGGCCTAAAAAACCCTGAGCTGACCCGGCTGAGCTGTTACTGGGGCTTTGAGTGCTGGGCGTGGGGGTGCCAGGCTGCACTGCCAGCTCCCTGCTTCTCTGAGACCCAGAGGATTTGGGGTACATGCAAGGAGCCAGGTGGGCCGGGTTTGGAGGCGGCCCCATGTGCTCGGTGCTGAGACCTACCCTACCCGTCTGCCCCAGCTGTGACCTTGAACACATCGCTGGCTCTTGGGGCCTTGGTTTCCAGGCTGGGCACACCCAAGTCTCTCTGTGACCTCTGTCACCCTTGGACGTCTTACACAGACACTCAGTTTTGCTGAATTCCCTCAGCAGGTCACCAAAGTCCACGAGCCCCCCCGGGAGGATGCAGCTCCCCCTAAGCCAGCCCCCCCTGCCCCGCCGCCACCGCAGCACCTGCAGCCGGAGGGCGACGCCCCCCAGCAGCCCAGCAGCAGCCCCCGAGGCAAGAGCAGGAGCCCTGCGCTGCCTGCGGAGAAGGAGGGTAAGTGGGCTAGGGAGGGGAAGGGGGGCCAATGGCAGGGACGGGGGTGTCTGGGCGTCCGGCGCGGGGCTGCCGCCTCCAGTCTGCCGTGCAGGGCGGGCAAACGGAACGAGTGACGATTTTCAAAGCACGGTAAACACATCTGCGGCCCAGCCTCCGATTGCGTGTGATTCACGCCACACGTGAACTTCCAGGGCCGTAGAAGAGGCCTGGGCACCCGCTGGCGGCTCCGGGCCAAGGTCTCTGGGTTCCCTGAGGAGCCAGTGGTGGGAGTCCCTGAGCAGCAGGGTGACAGCCACTGCCTGGGGCGTGCATTGCTGTCCCTGCAGGAAGCCGAGTCGGGAGACTGGCGGGCGAGACTCCTTGTGGTCTGGGTCCTCTGTCTCTGCCCCACTCCCCACCAGGCCCAAGAAATTCTGAGCCTGTGTCTCCCAAGGGCGCCTTCCCCACGTTGGCCTGGCGTGCGGCAGGTGCCGTGGGCACATTGTGGGCGCCCCCCAGAGGGTACCCCGTACTGGGCTAGCCCAGGCACCTGCTGGCTGCTCCCAGGGGTCAGAGGTCGGTGGGACCCCAGCCCGGCCTCCTTGACCAGCACAGCCTGGGGAGGGACTCAGGTGGGCAGAGCCAGCTGCCCCCGCTACTCTAGAGAGCAGGGCTGTCCCTGAAGGAGGACCTGCCAGCCACTCCCTGTCTAGTCAGCCTGCCCCTCCCGCCTCCCCACGGCCACCGTCACCTGCTGCAGGAGGCTGGGGGGCCTGCCACGCGGGCAGGGGGACATCCCAGCCAGCACACGGGGCTAGCCGAGGCCACTGGGCCGGGCCGTTTGTCAAACACCTGCAACTGCCAAGCACCGTGCTGGGCAACGGGTGTCCGGCAGTGAGATGACGTCCCTGCCCCGGGGAGCTGCTGGTTTTGTGAGTGAGGAGGATAGTATATGAGAGAACACGTGATGGAGAGGTGATTTTGGAGTGGCTCATCCCACAAAAGAGACAGAACAGGTGGAGCGACGAGGGGGGCCTTAGGAAGGCCCGTGTGGAGGGGAGAAGGGGCCAGCTGCGGGAACAGCACGTGCAAAGGCCCTGGGGCGGGAACTCGCTTGGAGTGTTTGAGGAGTTGCCAGGAGGGGGATGTGGCTGGGGGAGGGCAGGACAGGAGGGTGGAGAGGGAAGTAGGGGACCAGATTGTTGGGGCCTCATGGGCCACAGTGGAGAGTGGATTTTGTCTTGGATCTGGCAGAAGCTACTGGAGGGACAGGGCATATAATCTGATGTATGTTTTGGAAAGCTCTCTGTTCCACCATTGTGGAGTCAAAGGCAGAAGCAGGAGATCACAGGGCAAGTGACAAAGGCCACCCAGGCTGCACAGGTGGCCATGGAGGTAGGAGGAAGGGGCGTGTTGGGAGTTTGTTTCCGAGCAAAGGCAGCAAGACCTGGTGACAAATCCGGTGTGGTGATGAGGGCAGGGGTGTCTCGCCAGGACTGGGGCGCCCCCTGACAAGGGTGGCCCTCTGTGAGACCCAGGGTGTGTCTCTGCAAGGACATTCCAGGTTTGCAGCACTGGCCGGGAAGGACTTGAGTGTTCGTGTCAGGGACCCGGACAGCTTCGGCTGGTGTCGGATCTCAGCGGGGTTGGAACCACACAGGGCCAGCCAGGGCCTGCTGGGCAGGGTCACGGGCCCCTGTCCCGGGAGGAGGAGCCACCAGCCGCAGTCTCTGGGCTGGCGCTCGGCCCGCTGGTGTGGCCGGGGCCTATGCTGTTTCCTGGACCTGCTCCCCACGGGGCCGGTGCACCTGGCGTCAGGCGCTGTGGCCTCTCTCTCTCGAGCAGTCTGGCGTGCAGCTCCACTCCCGCGGGGACACAAACGGGCTTGACACCCAGCGCTGCCTCTCTGGTCTCAGGAAGCAGGCCTCCCTGCCCTGGCTCCCACACGCAGCGGCGCAGCCAAGCAGGTCCCTCGGGCTCTCCCGGGCCCAGCTGGAGGAACAGGTTGTCTCTGCAGGCTCTCGGCCGCCCGCCCAGCCTGGCGCAGCCCCAGGTTTCCCTTCCATCATGGAGGCCCCCTCCCCCGCCCCGCCCCGCCCCCGCTCTCCATTGCTGAGCTGCAGAAAGCAGCCGCCAGGAGCACTAGGTGCTGGGCGGCCGGATGAGCCAGGCCCAGGGCGCCTCTGCTGGAGGCTGCTTGAGACTTACTCCCTGCATCAGTGATCCCCTCCCTGGGCTGCCCACCTCGCCAGGGCACAGGTGCAGGGCAGACTCCGTCTCTCCTAGGAGAGAGCTAGAGACCACGCGGCACATAGGCCTTGGCTTCCCGCTGCCATGCCCATGGCAGGCATCGCCAATCGATCTTAGCATTCAGTCTCCTGCCACGCCCTGCGGGACCTTCAGAACCTCCTTCATCTAGAGGTGGCCCAAGAGATGACCCCTGCCTCCTATTCCTGTCCCAGGGTCAGAGGGCCCTGTCATGCCCTCCTTGTGTCTCTGCCCAGCTTCTTAGCCAGCTTACCTGCCCGTATGATCGGCCCTCGGAGAGGTTCAGAGCTCAGGTCAGATTTCTGCAATGGACGAGAAGCCAGCAGGAAGATGCGCGAAGGCAGCCCTGGGCCCCTGGCTGCGTCTGGGGCATCCCCAGGCCTCGGGATCTAGGGCCATCCATTGCACCTCTTCTTACGGGCAGTGCTGCATAGTGGTTAGGGTTAAGGCCATGGCCCACAGCCCGGCTGCCTGGGTTTGAAGCTCTTGTCTGCCACTTGCTAGCTGGAGCCTTTGACCAGGTGACTTAACCTCTCTAAGCCTCAGTTTCCCCATCTGTAAAATGGAGATAATCACAGCCAGCCCCTCATGGGTGCCGTGACAGTGAACGGATTAAGGCACTTAGATGCGTGTCAGCCCATGGAGGCCCCGGGTGAGCCTTGCGTCTGCTTGTTGTCGTGATGTTACTTGCAGCCATGTGGGGTTCAGATCCTGACGTGGCCAAATGTTTGCGGGTGACCCTAGAGGAGCTCATGATGTGTCTGCACCTCAGTTTCCCCTCTGTGAGAGGGTCTGCCGGTGGTCTTCTCTCACGGAGGCCACGGTCACTCAGCACAGCACCTGGCGCCGAGTACGTGCCCAGCAGACGTGGGCTCCACACCTCCTGCCATGCCCCATGCACGCCCCGCAGCAGCCGGGCCCCTGCCGACCACCCCCCCTTCGGTGCTGTGCAGAGCGCGGCCAGCAAACCGAGCCCGTGAAGAGCCACATCGTGAATGTTTCGGGCTGCGTGGGCCGGACGGCCTGGGGCAGTGCCCGGCCCTGCTGCGGGCGGCAAACAGCGGCCGGCTGTGGCCGTGCTCCGGCGGCAGTGCGCGTTTGGCGCCGGGCCAGGGGGCGCCTGTGGGTTGCTGGAGCCAGGGGGCCCTGTCCTTTGCCTAAGGGGCAGCTGAGAGACCCCCGCCCACGCCCTGAGAACACCCCCACGCTGGGCGAGCGCCGCAGGGGCTTCCCTATTGCTGCTGGCCGGGACCCCGGCCCTGCCCGAGGCCAGCGCTAGGGGTGCGGGGAGGGCCAGCCGGACATGGCCTGACTGCGCCACCCCCCCCCACCGTGCCCTCAGCAGAGAAGCCTGCCTTCTTCCCGGCCTTCGCCACTGACGCCCAGAAGCTGCCCGGGGAGCCCCCGTGCTGGACCTCGGGCCTGCCCTTCCCCCTGCCCACCCGCGAGGTGATCAAGGCCTCCCCGCACGCCCCGGACCCCTCGGCCTTCTCCTACGCGCCACCCGGTGAGTAGCTCGGCCGAGCTTGGGCTCTTCTCCGATCACTGGGTGCCAACTGTTTGCACCAGCTCAGAGCCGCACGCAGCAGGATCTCGGAGTCTGGGGGGAGCCGGCGGGAGGGCTGGCCCGGTGCAGGATGGGGACGGAAGCCGCTGGCAGTGGGGAGCCCCAGGGGTACTTGAGCCAGCGAGGGCCAGGCTGAGGGTGGCAGCTGCGCTCCACCCGGCCCAGAGCTGGGCATGGGCAGGTATGGGAGAGCCGGGGGTGGGGGGTGGGCTGGGGCGTCTGCCACGGCTCCCAGACACTGTGAGGCAGGGTGTGGGGGTGGCCTGGGTCCCCCAGCCCTGCTGGGCCCTGCCAGCTGTAACGGCGGCAGAGCTGGGGTCTGACATAGACCGTGATGCCGGCCAGGCCGTCCTGACGGGCGAGTGGGCCAAGGGAGGCAGGAAAAGGACAGGGAAAGGCACAGTGGCAGAGGGAACAGCACGTGCAAAGGTCCAGAGGCAGGAGCTGCGGCAGTTGGTGCCCAGTGAGCCAGGGAGACCCCGGGGCCAGGTCACGCACCTGACAGCCACGTCGGGGTGTGCCTGCTTTACCCTGAGGTCAGTGGGGAGCCATGGAAGTTTTACAGTTGGGGGGGGGATGTGAACCAGCCGACTTCAGAAAGATCCCTTTGGTTCCTGGGAAGGGGTTGTGGGGGTGAAGTGGCCATGGGGAGACCAGCGGGGGTGCAGGTGCGTGGGCAGGGCCTTTGACTGGGGGCCGGGTGGGGGGTGGGTGGAGGGAGCCTCTCTGCGGTAGTGTCTGAACCGAGGACGGAACTGCGCGGGGCAGCCCCCGGCCCTGTGACGGACGGACGTGTGCCCTGCAGGTCACCCGCTGCCCCTGGGCCTCCACGACAGTGCCCGGCCCGTGCTGCCACGCCCGCCCACCATCTCCAACCCGCCCCCCCTCATCTCCTCTGCCAAGCACCCCAGCGTCCTCGAGAGGCACATGGGCGCCATCTCCCAGGTGAGCAGCATTCCTCTGGTGGGGGCTCAGTCTTCCCGGCCACAAAGTGGGGGCGACGGGACCCGTGAGGTCTGGCGGGGGTGGGGGAGGCCAGGCTCCCGGGGGCCTGAGTCGTCACTGCACCTCTCTGAGCCTCAGCCTGTGGATGAGACGACTCAGGCTGAGGCTGAGTCCACTCAGGACCTTGTCCTTGGGTGGCCACCCTGTGGGCGGTTGAGAGCACGGGCTCTGGAACCAGATCGCGAGGTCTCAGGCAGGTTACTTACCCTCTGCGTACCTCAGTTTCTCCCTGCAAAGTGGAAGAGCAAACACAATAGACACAGAGGGCTTGGCAGAGTGGCTGGCACGTGGCCCGTGGCGGGTGCCGGCTCCAGGCCATCTGCCCCTTCATCCCCGACCTGCCGCCACCGCAGACGCACCTGGGGCCAGGCAGCCACACGCACCGTGTCCTTCAAACCACAGCAGAGGATGGTGGCCCCTTCCAGGGGAGGGGACCCGGACTCAGGAGAGGCGTTTACCTGTCCGTGTCCCACAGCCAGACTCTGACCCGCACGTCCTCGTGGGCCTTCCGGCCCGTGGTGGAGGGTCCGGGGGCCGCGGGGAGGTGACCCCAGCGCTCTGCCCCTGCAGGGAATGTCGGTCCAGCTCCACGTCCCGTACTCGGAGCACGCCAAGGCCCCCGTGGGCCCCATCACCATGGGGCTGCCCCTGTCCATGGACCCCAAGAAGCTGGGTAAGGATCCTGGGCCGCCTCCCGCGTGGCCGGGCCCGGCCCCAGCCGTCCCGGTGGGGGGTGAGCGAGGGGCGTCTTGGCCGTGGGACTCCAGGTGGCAGCTGGGACGTGGGGGGAAGGGGGTGGCACATCACATCCCCTGCAGTCGCCTGGGTCAGGGCAGGCAGGGTGGGGGACAAACCTCCTGTGTCCCTGCCTGGTGGCATGTGACTCACCCCTCGCTGGTTCTCAGCACCCTTCAGCGGAGTGAAGCAGGAGCAGCTGTCCCCACGGGGCCAGGCGGGGCCGCCGGAGAGCCTGGGGGTGCCCACGGCCCAGGAGACGTCCGTGCTGAGAGGTGAGGCCCTTCGGCCGTGTCCCTGCATCCCCTCCTGCTCCCCGGATGGTCAGGGTGGGACCAGGAGCCTTTATCCGTCCCACGGGGAAGTGTCCTGTGTTGACGATTGTCTGCTTCACCGTTGAGGGGCAGAGGGACCCTTTGCACTGAGCCAGACCTGTGGATCCCCAGACACCCCCTGAGCCCCCGTGTCTCGTGTCTTCCAGGGACAGCTCTGGGCTCGGTTCCCGGCGGGAGCATCACCAAAGGCACCCCCAGCACACGGGTGCCCCCAGAGAGCCCCATCACCTACCGCGGCTCCATCACCCACGTAGGTGTCTGGGGTCGCGGCGTGAGGGCCCAGGGTGGGGGGGCCAGCACGGGGCCAGCCCGCCTCGCATCCCTCCATCCTCGCCGCCCCTGCCTCGGTAGGTGGGGTGGCGACTGGGGCGTAGCAGTTTGCGCCGTGGACATCGTCCTGTCCGTGTGAGTCGGGCACACGGGTTGCTGAGCCAAGCTCAAGTCGCCGGTGGCTGGAGCTGATGCGTGGTGGGAGGGAGCGGGCCGGACAGCGGGTGGTGGGCACCAAGTGCGGGTGGGTTCAGGGCATGACGAGCTTAGCAGCGGGCAGAACACAGTGGCTGAGAATGCCCGGGGCCCGGCCAGGAGGGAGAGACCTCTCGAGGAGGTGACGTGTCGGCCATGGCCGGAGGAATCAAGAGTGCAAGCCGTGCAGGAGTCCCGGGGAACAGCATTCTGGGCCCAGGGAACAGCATGTGCAAAGACTGAGCGGTGGGAGGGTTCCTGGCCAGTGGCCACGGAGCTGGTGAGGGCGGGACCCAGGGTTCTCTGCCGGTGTGTCTGGCCCTAGAACACCACGGCCGAGAACGAGGAGCCCGCACATGCACGCCCACACGTGCGTGGGACTTGGGCAGCAGGGTCTTCCACTGTGAGCTGTTTTTGACCCAAGGAGCCTCAGCTTCCCCCACGGTGAAGACCCTTCTTGCTCCGTCTCTGAAATCTACAGATTTCAAAATCACAAGTATTCCTAGGGGAGTCGTCCTTCTGACGTTGTGGGGATCAAAGGTTGACGTTGGAAGTCCCTGGGCATCCATCTGCCCCAGGTCACATCCCGGTGGCAGCTGCCAAGGTGTCAGAGGCCGGCGAGGGTCGGACTTCCCCACAGCCTCGCTGCCAGGCCGTGACCATGCTGGCGCTCGGCCCACACGCAGAGGGACATTCATTAACCGAGCGGGTACCGGCAGGCAGGGACCACGTAGTCCCACGGCCAGCCCA
Source organism: Lepilemur ruficaudatus (assembly GCA_963574885.1). Classification (NCBI taxonomy): domain Eukaryota; kingdom Metazoa; phylum Chordata; class Mammalia; order Primates; family Lepilemuridae; genus Lepilemur; species Lepilemur ruficaudatus. The sequence continues at coordinate 54,905 of CAUYRT010063457.1, read as the reverse complement.
GGCAGCTCAAGGGCGTCACAGGTCCTGACCTTCCGGGGACTCCCCGCCCACCCGGGGAGGAGATGTCACCGGGGCCAGTGCCAAGCGCTGCGGGCTTGTCATCTGGCAGATAGAAGCTTCCGTGCCTCTAGGAGTTTGTCCTGCGTGTTCTTCCGAGAGCAGGGGCCTCCCGCTGGGCTTCTGTCCTCTGTTCGTGCCACAGAAGATGGTACCTCTGTCCCTTTATAGCTTACGGACATTGGGTCCCTTTGTTTTCACCGGGAGAGCCCCGTTTTGCCATCTGTTGCTCTATGTAGTAAGCCGCTGGTTTCCGCGGCACAAACCCGGCTCTGACACGGACTGGCCGGTGTCAGCCGAGACGCACACGCAGGTGCACTTTGTCACCTGCGCCTCCGGAAGGGCCCTGCCTGGGAGGGTGCTCGGACCTCCCTGCCGTGCGCTTTGCTGATGGGAGAGGTGGCTGCTCCCGAGCAGTCCCCCCAGGGAGTGTCTGCTCTGCGCAGCTCGCGGAGACGGATGTGAATTCAGGGCATCTCGCTTTTCTGCCCCTCGTGGGCCGGGGTCTGGGGCAACCCCTCGTCACGCAGTCTGCTCCTGGAATCACGGAAAGAGAAGAGGGACGTCAGGATCTGGGGACGCCTTGTCTGTGCCGATGCCTTGGAGAACCATCGATGCCGCTTTTGTAGAGGTGCAGGCTGAGGCTCAGAGAGGTGCAGTGACGTGGCGATGGTCACACAGCAGCTCGGTGGTGAAGCTGCCACTCGACACCGACAGTCTGGCTCCACAGTCGTGTTCTGAGCCCCACGCTTGTTCGGGGACGTCACACGATGCCACCCGATGTGGCCCTCCACTCTCGGCTAAAACGCCTCCCCCCGCAGGGAGCTCGCTCCCCCCAAGGCAGTGGATCTCAGCTGGGGGGGATTTTGTCCCAGATACCCCGGGACATTGTTGATCGTCGCAGCTCTGGGGCTGGAGCGGCAGTCAAGGGGGCTGGGGGTGCCGCTAAACCCCCACGATGTACAGGACAGCCCCTCAGCAAAGAATGATCTAGATCCAGATGCTGATAGTGCCAAGGTTGAGAAACCCTGGGGTAGAACTAAAATTTCTGGTGTCCTGCCTGGCCTGCATCCTTGTCCTGGTTTTATGTGACCAGAGTGCACGACCCATGGTTACAGGCACGGCCCGGCAGCCGAAATGCCGCAGTCCCCGTCGGTCGCTGTTTGGTGAATTCCAAGGCTCTGAGGAAGGCAAACCCTGCGGCAGTGGGTGGTGGACAGAGTCTAGGGCCAGACTGCCTGGGCTCAGATCCAGCTCTGCCCCTCGCTGGCCTGGTGACCCTGGGTGAAGTCACCTGATGGCTCTGTGCCTCGGTTTCCCCATCTGAAATAGGCATGATGAACGGTACCTGCCTTAGGGCATCAAGGATTGAATGAGTTCATCTGCGGAATGTGCTCAGAGCAGTGTTCGTTAGGCAGTTGCGTCCTAGTGGGCTTTGCCACCCCTGTGAGACAGTGCACGTGTATACATGTGTGTATACACATGGGCATGTGTGTGCATACATGTGCATTTGGGTCATGGTGGCTCCTCAGCCGCAGCCTCTCGGGTCTCACTGCTCGCACCCGCAGGGCACTCCGGCCGACGTCCTATACAAGGGCACCATCACCCGGATCATCGGCGAGGACAGCCCCGGTCGCCTGGAGCGCGGCCGGGAGGACGGCCTGCCTAAGGGCCACGTCATCTACGAGGGCAAGAAGGGCCACGTCTTGTCCTACGAGGGTGAGTCGCGGGCGTCCTGTGCCGAGGGCCGAGGGGCGTTGGCGGGGGAGCCGGGGGCTCCAGTGCGCAGGACCAGTGGGGACCGGGCAGGAAAGCTGGTGATTCGGTCGCTCGGTGAGGAGCCAACCACATGCCATGGGCACGGCGGGGGCGAGAGCGGATGATGTCCCCACCCTCGGAGAGCGCTTGGGACACACACATGGGAAGGCACCTTGTGGATCTGAGCCGTGGACACCTGCCCTGCTCAGCTCAGCTCACGAGGCCACGAGACCACAGCCTCGGCGTGCCTGGAGGTGGTCAGGAGAGGAGGCTCAGACAATAGGTGGGGGCTGAGAGGCAGCCAGGTGCCCTCGGAAGATGCGTCTGGGGGAATTCTTGCCCCTCCCAGCAGCCAGTGTGGTTGGGAGCTGAGATAAAGGGTTTCTCCCCATTTTACAGATGAGAAAACAGAGGCACAGCCACATCCAGTGGTCCTTCCGTGTGGCCATCCTCCTGGCCCCGTGAGAGAGAAGCAGGCCAGGATTGGGGAGGAGGGTGTTTGACCCCTTGTGGAGGCTTCACAGGGAGGCCGGGCTGGGTGAGGCCAGGGAGCACGATCAGATAGATGGTGACCTAGCCGTCCCTGCAGGTATGCAAGCCAGCAGCAGGCAAGGGCAGGTCTTAGCGACCTCCCACCTCTGCCCAGTTTTTACAGCTAGGAACAGCCTTGCTAGGGACGTAGCAGGGAAACTGAGGCCCAGGGTGGAAGCCCAGGTTCACACCACCAGGCCCTGAGCCCCGTGCTTCTGACTAAGCCCACGCGCTCTAGCTGGCCACAGAGGGGTGATGGCGGAGTGACCCTCCACCCCTGCCAGGTGCCAGGCCTGGCTCCAGAGAGGAAGGGGTTAAGGGAGCCGCGTGCGGGGAGAGTGGGTTTCCTGGCAGCCTTGGGCACCCGAGGGTGTGGAGATAAAAGCTGCTAATGGGCGCCCCTCTCGGCGCCGCCAGCTACGGCCGAAATTGCCCGTCCTCCCGGAGGCGTCATCCCTCCGCCCGCCGGCAGCCCCTCCCCCGTGCTGGGAAGCGGAGCTGGTACCGTGCGGCTGAGGAACGGACCCTCTGCTGCCGAGGAGAGACCGTCTTGGGCACAGGCCAGCGGGTGCCCCCGGCCGAGCGCCCTGGGGGGTGGCCGGGAGCCAGGAAGGGCTGATGGAGCCTGGCGGTCACCGGGTTGTGTCGAGAGGTCCCTGGGTGGATTGTACCGTGGGAGCCCGGACCAGGGACCGAGCTGTCACAGGCCTTCAGTGAGCCGTGTTTTAATCCGGGCTTTTAAGCTCTCCTGCACTCCGGGGCTGGGCGTGAGGCCACGGGGAGTGGCGAGGGCCGTGGCCGCCATCCCGCACACAGCAGCTGATTGTCGGCCAGGCTTCCCATCTCCATTTGTATCCGAAATCTCCCCGATGTTTAAACATCAGCCATTACGTGGACAGATTTCAGGACGGCCACACGGCACCTGCCAGTGCGTTCTCGGGGGGCCCGGGATCTGCGGGTCGCAGGCGGCAACGGGGGAGCCTTGGGCAACCTTGCCCGCTCGCCTGTGCCGTGGGTGTGGCCGGGGGTCCCGGAGCTTCCAACACCCCTCGATCGGCCACCGTGGGAGGGGACTCCCCCATGGGGACCCCACCACGGGGGTGGGACCATGGCTTGGCTGCCCTGGGACCCCTCTCCAGGGACAGTGAGCCAGCCCCTCTGGCCACCTCTGCTATGGAGACGCCGTCACACCCACCCACACACGCTTCACCCACGCACACTCGTGGTAGGGTACACGCGTTTGCACACTTGAACGCACGGCAACATGGACGGGCGTCTATGACCACATGTCCACACACGCAAAGCCACACACCAGCAAGCGCACCCCAGGGTGTGTGTGTCCGTGGACCTGCTCTGTCCTGGTAGCCAGGTGCACCCCACACGCGTGTGCACACATGACCCCCCATACGCACACAAGTTCTCCTGCCTGCCCCGAGCGTCCGTGCTGCAGATGCGTCTTTGCTCACACACGTGTGTGCACGTCAGTGCCCGTGTGGGGGACAGATGTGCACGCACCCGCTTGCCGACAGAACGGTGCAGAGGTTAGTGTGGGGTGCAGGCAGCTCGCCCTGCCTATCCCACCCCACAAGGCAGGCGGCAGGCGGCTGGGGTTTGCCACGGGCCCCCGCGCTGAACCACATGCCTCGGCTTCCAGGCCTGGCGACGGGCCCGTGCGGAAGCACCCCCCGCGGCCCCTCACCGTGCGCTGTGTCTGGTCTCCAGGTGGCATGTCTGTGTCCCAGTGCTCCAAGGAGGACGGCAGGAGCAGCTCGGGGCCTCCGCACGAGACGGCCGCGCCCAAGCGCACCTATGACATGATGGAGGGCCGCGTCAGCAGGGCCATCTCCTCCGCCAGCATCGAAGGTGGGCACCACCTGCGGGCTTGTGGCGCAGACGTGAGAACTCACCTCTCAGCGTCCGTGGAGGGCGGCGGTGGGATGCTTGGCCCTGGTTTAGAGACGGGGAAACTGAGGCTGGGTTTTCTAGGCTCAGTCCGGGGGCTGCGGAGGCGGGACACTCCCTTGCTGGGTCCTGTTCCGCCACCGTCACCGTGGGGCCGACCCGCGTCTGCCCAGTGCTGGCTCAGGGACCCCCTGACGAGGCCCTCGCCCTCTGTCACTCAGGTCTCATGGGCCGTGCCATCCCACCCGAGCGGCACAGCCCCCACCATCTCAAAGAGCAGCACCACATCCGCGGGTCCATCACGCAAGGTACACATGCCCTCCGCGCCCCGCGGCACCTGTGACGCTCCCGCGTGTGCGGGCTTGAGTCGGGCCAGGCAGGAGGGGAGAGACACTCCCGGGGTGCGCGGGAACCCCAGGACACATACACGGAAAGGCCTGTGACGTGTGTGCGTGACGTGAGATTCGGGGTAAGGGTACTTAAACTATTTGCAAACAAAAAGAGAAAGCGAAACACCACCTGTCACCCCTGTGCTCCATACGTGTCATTTACGGGACAGCTACCATGTGCTTGGCACTAACCCAGGTGCCGTGTGTGTGTTATCGTGGGAACAGTCCTGGTCAGGAAGACACAGTTGGCGGGAGGCTCGGAGAGGTCAGGTGCGTGTGGCTGTCAGCAGCGGAGCTGGCTGCCCTGGGCCCGGCGGTTTTGTGCTTTTCGGCTGCGTTGTTTTGCAGACTGTCCATGACTTGATGAGGTGGTTTCAGTTCATGTTTTTATTTCATATACAAACACGCCAAGACTCAGGTTAAGTCACACACTCTGAGTCACACAGCAAGTGAGGGTTTGAGCTCAGACAGTCTAGTTCTCACACCTGCTGGCGTGGAGGCCCTGGCTTGGGGTGGGCAGGGTGTGGGGGCCCAGGCTCACCGCCGTCTCCCCCCCGCAGGGATCCCGCGGTCCTACGTGGAGGCCCAGGAGGACTACCTGCGCCGGGAGGCCAAGCTCCTGAAGCGGGAGGGCACGCCCCCACCGCCGCTGCCCCCACGAGACCTGGCCGAGGCCTACAAGACGCGGCCGCTGGAGGCCCTGGGCCCGCTGAAGCTGAAGCCGGCGCACGAGGGCCTGGTGGCCACGGTGAAGGAGGCCGGCCGCTCCATCCACGAGATCCCGCGCGAGGAGCTGCGGCGCACGCCCGAGCTACCCCTGGCCCCGCGGCCGCTCAAGGAGGGCTCCATCACCCAGGTATGGCCCGGCTGGGCTGCGTCGCGGGGCGGGGGGTGGCTGGGGCCTGGAGCTGTCAAGTGCCCTGCCCACGGTCACCCCGTTCAGGGTCACCACAAGTTCTAGGGGCTATGCTGAGACCGTTCGGCCCCAGCCTCGTTCGGTTGCACTCAGAGCCCTGTGCAGTTTGTGGTTCCCATTTTTCAGATAGAGAAACTGAGGCCCAGAGAGGTCAAAGAGCTTGGCCGAGGCCACAGAACTAAACGTGGCAGTAAATTGGGCCGGGTGCTGCCCGTGGACACCTGTGACTGGTTTATTCTCCCAGCTATGCTCTGAGGCAGTCCTTGTCCTGATCCCATTTTATTGGTCAGTAAACTGAGGTTCAGGGAGGTTAAGTGACTTGCTCAGAGTGGCTCAGCAAGTAAATGGCAGCTTTGAAGCCCAAATCCAATATCCCTAAATCTGCAGCCCCGTTGACTCTGGCGTCCGCCTCTCCCGCCAGCAGCTGTCCCCCTCCCAGGGCCCGGCTCCGCAGGGGAAGCTCCGCACCGTGGTTTAAGGAGCTGGGCAGGGGACTCCCCCAAGGGCCACCGTCCCTTCGCAGGGACAGAGGTGACCCCACATGAGGGAGGAAGCAGAGCGGCCCCACCCCGGGGCTGCGAGGCGGGGACTGGAGAACGGTTCCGGCGGAGCCCAGCTGGGTCAGGGCTTCAGAGCGCCTGGCAGAAGGTGGGAAGCTGTAGGAAGGTTCTGGAATGCCAGGGAAAGGGTTTGGCTCTCAGCCTCTGGGCGGTTATGGAGCCATTGGCAAGCATCTAGAATCAGATTCTAGAATATTCTTTTGAAAACTTAGGGCATTTCCGCCTTCTTATGAAAGTAATGGAAACGTTCCTGAATAAACAGAGTTCCGTCACTTGCAAAGCCATGGGCCCATCCGTGTCCAGCGTCCTTGGAGCCTGTTCAAACAGGGTGGGGGCACCCCTGGGTGTGCTGGCTGCTGGGTCACAGTCCTGGCCGTGACCCCCCGTTCTGTGGCCCCCTCTTTCCGGCCAGAGAGAAACGTAAACCTCAGCCCTGCCCTGGGTGTCCCAGGCCGCGAGGGACTGCGCTTGGGCGTGAATTTCCCAGGCTGGCGTCGGGTGGGCCGCGAGGGTCCCAGGCTGAACAGAGGAGGCTCCTGCCCACGTGGGGTGTCGGCCTCTTTCCAGCAAACCCCGGGGCGGGGGGCGACCGCTGAACCCTCCGTTCCTCTCTGTGGCTCCCGGGCAGCTCTGGGGTCCAGGGCGGGAGGGCGGGCAGGGGCAGGAGACAAGCGTGCCATCGTGGGTGTCCCGGAGCCCTGCGTCAACCTGCCTCTGGAGGCGTCAGACGTCACCCCCGTTTTATAGATGGGCCACCGAGGCTCAGAAAGGTCGCATAGTTGGTCTGGGATCTCGGCCGAGGCTGAGCTCACCCCTGCTCTGCCCCAGGGCACTCCGCTCAAGTACGACCCCGGCGCGTCCGCCGCCAGCTCCAAGAAGCACGACGTGCGCTCCATCATTGGCAGCCCCGGCCGGACCTTCCCCGCCGTGCACCCGCTGGACGTGCTGGCCGATGCCCGGGCGCTGGAGCGCGCCTGCTATGAAGAGACCCTGAAGAGCCGGCCGGGCGCCGCCGGCGCCTCGGGGGGCTCCATCGCGCGCGGGGCCCCCGTCATCGTGCCTGAGCTGGGCAAGCCGCGCCAGAGCCCCCTGGCCTACGAGGATCACGGGGCGCCCTTTGCCGGCCACCTTCCGCGCGGCTCGCCCGTGACCACGCGGGAGCCCACGCCGCGCCTGCAGGAGGGTGAGTGGGTGCGGGTGGGCACCCGTCTCGGGGGGACTCCTTGCTGGCAGCTCAGGCTGCACCCCCAGACCCGTGGGCCCTGCCTCCGACGCAGGGTTCTCCCCCGGGCGCCTCCCAGACCCCCCGACCCCACACCTGGCAGCCCCACCCCTGCTGCGACCTGCTCTGCAGACAGCAGCCGGAACCCTCTCAGCAGACGTGGGTCGCGTTCCTTCCCCTCCCTGCCCCAGCCTTCCAGCCGCCAAGCACGTCACTTAGGAAAAGCCCAAGCTCCTTCCCACGGCCTGGCGCAGCCTGCGTGGCGGGCCCTGTCCACCGCCCCCACCCCAGACTCGGCCCCACGGGCCTCCTTTCTCTCTGTGCCTCGGCCACACCAAGCTCGTCCTCACTCAGGGTCTCTGCCATGTGTCCTCTCTGCCCAAAACGTGCCCGGCCTGTTAGGTCAGGTAGAGACAGGTCTCTCCCGGACTGGTCCTCTCTGTCCTTCCGGTTTCTGTTCAGACGTCACATCCTCGGGAGGCCGCTCATGACCAGCCTCCCCCCAGTGTTAAAATTCTCTCAGAAGGTTTTTCGCCCTGAATTTCTCATTTGTTTACTAGTTTATCATCTGTCTCACTCCGCAGGGGCCGGGGTCTTTGTTTTGTTCGCTGGGGTGACCTCAGCTCTCCCAGCAATAGTGGACACGTAGTCATAAATGTTTTTGATTGAACAATTGAATGAACCAGTGAACAAGTGAAAAAAAGAATGAATGGATTTTGAAAAACCGCACAAGTGAATGAGTTAATGAAGGAGAAAATGAACTGAGGGGCAAACTGAGGCAGTGAGCGGAATGAATGAGTGAAGGGGGAGGCCTGGTCCTTGGGGCGGCGGGACCCTCCCTCAGATGGCTCCCTGCGGACACCAGCGTGGGGCGGGGACACAGGCCTGACGCCGTGCCCCTTGGCCCGTCCCCACAGGCAGCCTCTCGTCCGGCAAGGCGTCCCAGGACCGCAAGCTGACGTCCACGCCCAGGGAGATCGCCAAGTCCCCGCACAGCGCCGTGCCTGAGCACCACCCGCACCCCATCTCACCCTACGAGCACCTGCTCCGGGGCGTGAGTGGCGTGGACCTGTACCGCGGCCACATCCCGCTGGCCTTCGATCCCACCTCCATTCCCCGCGGGATCCCCTTGGATGCAGGTGACTTCCCTGGGCCCGCAGAGCCCTGCCACAATGGGGAAGTCACACGGAGGGTCCGGGACATCATTGGTATCAGCCCACAGAGGACTCGGGCGTCAACAGCCAGGTGCCCCTGGACAGGGAAACGGGGCCTGGAGATGGGGAGAGCCAGCGATGCCATCGTGACCAGTTTAAGTTAGAGCAGAGTTTCTCTTAGTATTTTGAGGGACATACTGGGTTAAACATTTTCAGTGGTTTTCTTTTCCCGCGGGATTTATCAGTGCCTTTAAAATCTCGAATCTCAAGTGAGGTCTAGAGTGCGTGCATTTCCCAAATGGATGTGATCTGAAAGGCTTCCTTTTAAAAGGCTGCGTCCCTCTGGTGTGTGAGTGATCTGCATTCAGGTGCCCTGTGTCAGGGAGACCCTCAGTGCAAAAGCATCTTCAGTAGCAGACACGCCCTGTGTCTGGGGAGCAGATGTTTTCCTGCTCTGAGGCCCACGATGCTGATTTGCGGGGAGTGCTGGGGTGGGCACGTGTGTCTGCAGGGGGAGCTGTCGGGGGTGGACGTGGGGGACGTAGCCGGCCTCACGCCCGCCCCTTCCTCCCGGCAGCTGCTGCCTATTACCTGCCCCGGCACCTGGCACCCAACCCCACCTACCCGCACCTGTACCCGCCCTACCTCATCCGCGGCTACCCCGACACGGCGGCCCTGGAGAACCGCCAGACCATCATCAACGACTACATCACCTCGCAGCAGATGCACCACAACGCGGCCACGGCCATGGCGCAGCGAGCCGACATGCTGCGCGGCCTGTCGCCCCGCGAGTCCTCTCTGGCGCTCAATTACGCCGCCGGCCCTCGAGGTGGGTGGGCGGAACCTTCCAGGCACGTGGCGGAGTGGACGGGCCCGCCTGGGCTTGGCCTTGTTCCCAGAGGGCACATGCATGTCCCCCGAGCCCTCGCGGAGGTGGCTAGAATGGATCCCCTTACGGGTCGGTGTGAGCACCCCGAGAGCACGCACAGGCCTGCGCGTGTTGAGTGCGTGCGTGTGTGCATATGGGTGCAGTTGCATGCGTGGCAGGTGTGCAGGCGCCTGTGCGTACTCTCGGGGTGCAGCAAACGGAGTTTAGAGAAAGATCAAAATGTGGGGCCATCCGAACTGTGGTTTGCTTGACGTGTGAGCAGCATGTGGTTGCTTTGCGTGTGTGTATTCAAGGGACATCCCTCGAAAACCCTTCGGGAACGTCCTCCTGCGGTGACCAAGTCTGAGTCAGGGCCCGGGTGCAAAATCCGGAGTCACCCTAGGTATTTCGAACAGCGAGGATTGAGCACAGGGATTGGTTCCGTAGGGATCAGAGGCCGAAAGAGCAAAGAGGCCCGCGAAGGTGATGGGGGCCCAGCTGCAGGGAAGGCCACTTCTCAGGCTGGGGAGCAGAAGGGGAGGTGGGACCGTGGGGACGAGAGTGTTCAGAAAGGTCCTGGGAGCCGCAAGGGACTGCCAGCCGCCAGCTCCAGGTTCTCTGGTGAGGGGAGGCCGTGCTCCTGGGAGGGAGTGGACCGGCGGGCGGCAGCCTGGCCCTGTCCTCCTTGTGGCTTACGGTCCGGCCCACCCCACCTCCTCCCACAGGCATCATCGATCTGTCCCAAGTGCCACACCTGCCCGTGCTGGTGCCGCCAACGCCAGGCACCCCGGCCACCGCCATGGACCGCCTCGCCTACCTCCCAACCGCACCCCAGCCCTTCAGCGGCCGCCCCAGCAGCTCCCCGCTCTCCCCAGGTAGCACCACGGCCCTCTTGCCGGTGGGACCCCAGCGGGGCGTGGGCAGGTGGGAGACGAGGCCGGGCCCCTGGGGCTGACCAGTCTCGGCCTTCGGGTTTCCCAGGAGGCCCCACGCACTTGACAAAGCCGACCCCCACGTCCTCGTCGGAGCGGGAGCGTGAGCGGGAGAAGTCCATCCTCACGTCCGCCGCGACAGTGGAGCATGCGCCCATCTGGAGACCCGGTAGGTCACCAGGGACCCTGCCCCAAGCCCCAGAGTCCTCGCGGGCCGTGTGAGGCCCGCCCCCTCTGACGCCGCAGCCTGTCACCAGGTACGGAGCAGAGCAGCGGCGGTGGCGGGGGCGGCGGCCGCCCCGCCTCCCACTCGCACGGCCACCAGCACTCGCCCATCTCGTCCCGGACCCAGGACGCCCTCCAGCAGAGGCCCAGTGTGCTGCAGAACGCGGGCGTCAAGGGCGTCGTCACGTCTGTGGAGCCCAGCACGCCCACGGTCCTGAGGTGGGCCAGGTTGGCACGGGGGCGGGGGCAGGTGGGCGGCAGAGGGCGCGGGTCAGATGGGGGGGTCGTGAGAATCATAACCCGCCCGGGGGGACAGCAGGGGGTGATGGGCGGATGATCGGGTTAGAGGAACGGGGTGGATGGAGGGTTGGGAGGATGGGTGGTAAGGTTAGGTGGGTGAGTGGACAGATGGGTGTTGGGGTGGGTGGGTGGGTGTGAGGATGGATAGATGGGTGGTTGGCTTAGGTGGATGGGTGTCGGGTTAGGTGGGTTAGGTGGGTGGGTGTTGGGTTAGATGGGTTAGGTGGGTGGGTGGACAGATGGGTGTTGGGGTGGGTGGGTGTGAGGATGGATAGATGGGTGGTTGGCTTAGGTGGGTGGGTGGGTGTCGGGTTAGGTGGGTGAGGGGCATGGGTGGTGTGAGTGGGTGACGAGTGGGTGGAGGCCCAGGGGCCGACACAGGCTGGATGGGTGGCGGGATGAGTGGGTGGGGAGAAGTTTGGGCCCGGGATGGAGTCTGTGGGGAGGACACACGGACCGAGGGCCGTGGGGAGAGACTTTCCGGGTCCTCCCCGACACTTAGCCAGGCCTGCGGGGAGAGGGTGGGTCCCCCCTGCTTGGGCAAAGTCCTGAGGTTCACTAGGGTGGGAGGGGCTCCCCAGCCCCTGTTCATGACCCCCCCAGGCCCTGTGGTGACACACCCCCGAGGGCCGTGGCTTCCCCAGCACCCTCCCTGCCCTGGGACCTGTTGGGGGCATCTCATTCTCCCCAAGTGAAGTTTCCATTCATAACAGCGTCCACCCCGATTTGCCTGCTGCAAATCACACCGTAGCACGATTCCAATTATGAAAAGTGCCATCGTTTCCCGAAAGAGTGGGCTTTGTCCCTGGCCTCGTCCCCAGCAGGGGGAACCACTTGTTCCTCCCCCTGCGGCGGCCGGTCAGGAACCGAGGTGGAAAATCAAGCCCTTTCCCGCTGGCTGTGCTGGGGGAGGCCCGGGCAGGCAGTTGGCAAGACGGGGCGTCCCCACGCGGAGCTGGGCTCTAACGGCCCACCTGCCGCTCCTGTGGCTTGTTTATCTCCCGTGTGTCCCTGCGGGCCAGCTCACTCCCGCGCACCCCCTCAGGGACCCTCCGAGCACCCTGCCTGGGTTTGCTTGTCCTCCTCTCCCTGACCTGACTCACTGCTTTTGGGCAGTTGCCGCTCTCGTGGGGAGGGTGTGTGTGTTGCATTCGTAGTCTGCCTTCCCCGCTGGAAGGTAAGACCTGCCCTCATGTGTTTTGGGGGCTTCTGAATTCCCAGAGTCTAGAACAGAGCTTGGCACCTATTAGGTGCTCAACAAAAAGCTTTGGAATGATGCAATGAATGAATGAGTGAATGGGGTAGGTGAAACCACACCACACAGCCTTGCAGGTCACAGTCAGGAGGGCTGATGTATCCTGGGAACAGCAGGGAATGTGGAGCTTACTCTAGGGCCACGGGGACTCACGGAGGGTGCTGGAGTGAGGGAGTGGCTCCCGCAGCCACCTGAGCCCTCCTCTTCTCCCCCAGGTCCACCTCCACCTCCTCGCCTGTTCGCCCGGCCGCCACATTCCCGCCCGCCAGCCACTGCCCGCTGGGTAGCACCCTGGACGGGGTCTACCCCACGCTCATGGAGCCCGTCCTGCTGCCCAAGGATGCCCCCCGTGTCGCCCGGCCCGAGCGGCCCCGTGCGGACGCCAGCCACGCCTTCCTTGCCAAGCCCCCGGCCCGCTCCGGGCTGGAGCCTGCCTCCCCGCCCAGCAAGGGCTCCGAGCCCCGGCCCCTCGTGCCCCCCGGCTCCAGCCACTCGGCCATCGCCCGCGCCGCGGCCAAGAGCCTCGCACCCCGCCACGCCAGCCCGGACCAGCCAGTGCCGCCCGCCTCGGCCTCCGATGCGCACCGGGAAAAGACTCAAAGTAAACCCTTTTCCATCCAGGAGCTGGAGCTCCGCTCTCTGGGTAAGACCACCCTGACAGCAGCCACCTTCATAGACGCGATAATCATGCGTCAAATCGCTCACGATAAAGGGGCGCGAGAAGGCGGCTCGCTGGCCAACGGCTCCCCTCGAGATGGTAAGACCCCCGGCCCGCCGCCCGCCCACCCCGTCTGTGGCCCAAAGATACTTCCAGATCTCTGCTTTTTATTTTTCCCCCCGTTTTTTTTTTTCCCTTTTTTTTTTTTGTTGTTGGTTTTGGTTTTTCGTTTGGAAACCGTCTCCGTCGATTTGCACGCTCTGGCGACCCTCCGGCCACCGCCGCGCCCTTGGATGGGCGGCTCGTCCTTTGCGCATCGTTGGTCGTGATTTTCTTTTTCTTTTTTCCTTTTTTTTTTTCTGTTTTTGGATTTTCGCTTTTTTTCCTTTAATGAATGGATCTGTGACTTTGACTTGGACTGCCTCTCCTCTCTGTGCCTGCGTCTGGGGGGCCGGGGGCGGGGCTGCGGAGGGCGCCGGCAGCGGCGTCTGCCTGCCAGGGCGCAAGGACGGTCTCGGTGGAGCCAGGCGGTGCAGGGGGGCCCCGCCCCGATCGGAGCAGCTGGGGGCCCCGACTCTGAAATCCGCCTTCGTCGCGGGGGAGTCTTGGGGCTGCCGAGTCCCGTGTGCCCCGGGGAGCCCTCCGTGTCCAACCCCCCACGGCCCCGGCTCCTCTTCGTGGCACCAGGGACTGCGGAGGCTGCAGCCCAGGCCAGGCCCCTGGGGCCTCGCATCCCTCCCGGCCATAGCCCGACACCCTCCTTCCCCAGAAACGCCCCCTCGGCCCACGGGCTGAGTCATCTCTGTCCCTTTTCCCCTCCTGCTCTCGGCCTCTGTCTCTCTCTGCATCCCACTGCCTCCAGCAGCCCAGACCCGGCCCCCAGCTGGGTTACTCTGATCCCGTGGGGACCCGGGCGGGGTGGCAGGTGGGGTGGAGGGGTGGCTCTGCCCCTGTGCCCCGGAGCCCACCGGCCTGATCCAGCCCCGCCCGTTGCAGGTTACCACGGCAGCAGCTACAGCCCCGACGGGGTGGAGCCCGTCAGCCCCGTGAGCTCGCCCAGCCTCACCCATGACAAGGGGCTCCCCAAGCACCTCGAGGAGCTCGACAAGAGCCACCCGGAGGGGGAGCTGCGGCCCAAGCAGCCAGGTACCGCCCCGCCCGCCCCAGCACCCCGAGAAGGACAGTCACTGTCCCGCCTCTCAGACGGGGAAGCCGACGTGCCGAGGGGTGAGGGGTCAGCCCCATTCCTTGGCTCAAAGGGCTGGAGCTGGGATTTGAGGACGGCAGCCCCAGCCGACGCCCTGACTGGCTCCGCTCTGCACGCAGGTGCCGTGAAGCTCGGCGGCGAGGCCACGCACCTCCCCAACCTGCGGCCGCTGCCCGAGAGCCAGCCCTCATCCAGCCCGCTGCTGCAGACCGCCCCGGGGGTCAAAGGTCACCAGCGGGTGGTCACCCTGGCACAGCACATCAGTGTAACTACCCGCTCTCTGCCCCCTCCTTGTCACAGGCCCGGGAGGGGAGGGGTCCCACACTGCCCCTCAGTCCTGGCGGGGTGGCCGGGGGTGGGCGAGATCCAAGCGCCTGGCTCAGCCTGTCCCACTGATGGGCCCAGGGGCACCTGACCCACATCTGCAAGGGCACCGGGACATCCACGCGTCTAAAAGCCTTTGACGTACCCTGGCCGGTCACATCCTGCTCCTCTGGGGGCTGCAGGCCCCGACCGTTGCGCACACGGGGCCAGCGAGGCCCAGATGGCTGTGGGCAGGTCCAGGGGTGCCCAGGAAGCCCAGAACAGAGTCAGGGTTCTGCCCCGAGGCCAAGCCCAGCCCCCCGCCCCATCTGGAAGGTTCCAGCAAGGTGGCTGCTGCCTGATGCTGCGCCTACCCCGCCTCGGCCCGCAGGAGGTCATCACGCAGGACTATACGCGGCACCACCCGCAGCAGCTGCCCCCGCACGTGCCCGCCCCCCTCTACTCCTTCCCCGGGGCCAGCTGCCCCGTCCTGGACCTGCGCCGCCCGCCCAGCGAGCTCTACCTCCCGCCCCCGGCCCGCGGCTCCCCCCACAGCGAAGGGGGCAAGAGGTGAGCGGGGGCAGGCGCGTGTCTCAGCGGTATACACCTGCCTCGGGCCGGGGGCCAGGCTGGGCAACACCCACGGCCAGCCTAGAGCCAGCGCACAGACAAGAACTGAGGCTCGGAGGGGTGGGGAGTCTGCCCAAGTCACGCTCAGAGGGTTCTGGGCACCCACATGAACACGTGCACGTGTGAGCTCAGTGGACTCGCACGGCCACCTGGGCGGAGGCAGCACTGCCCCCGTATCACAGATGGAGACACTGAGGCTGGAGACGGGCATTCGCTTGCCCACGGGGACACAGCCAGTCAGTGGCAGAGCTGGGATTGGAACCCAACCTGTGTGGTTTGGAGAGGAGGCTTTCAACACATGCACACGCGTGCACATGCGTGCTCCCACACGCAGACACACGCCCACCCTGGTCAACCCGGGGTCAGGAGGGAGGCGGGGAGGGCCCTGAGCTCTGGGGTGGAGGCGGCGTTCTAGCGGGGGGACTGCGCACGAGGCTGGATCTGGGGAGACAGCGGGATGTCCTTGGGGGACGGGGGTGCCTGGCACAGGGGTCTGACCAGGATTCAGAGCACAAAAATTGCCAGTTTTTGTGCAGTTCATGAGCTAGAGATGATTTTGCACTTTCGAATCGTTGTGGGAAGAACAAGAGCGTGTGGCGGAGACCACGTGTGGTCTGAAATACCTACGATTTGTCCACGGACTAGGGCAGCCAGGCTTGGGGATCTCCTCGGGAGGGAGCCTCTGACCACAGCCGGGACCCTCTCTCCGTCCAGGTCTCCAGAGCCAAGCAAGACGTCGGTCCTGGCCGGGGGTGAGGACGGCATTGAGCCTGTGTCCCCGCCGGAGGGCTTGACAGAGCCGGGCCACCCCCGGAGCGCTGTGTACCCGCTGCTGTACCGGGACGGGGAGCAGACAGAGCCCAGGTGCTTGGCTGGCACACGGGCCCTGCCCCTGGGGTGCTCTGGGCTGGGCCCACCGCCATGCTGTGTGGAGGGCAACCAGGGCGGTGGGGCTCGGCTGGGCAGTCTCAGCCCTGCTGAGCAAATTTCACAAACTTGGGGGGTGAGTGATGCACCCCCATCCTCACCGCAGGGCACCTCCCTGGCAGCTTTCTGTGCCCTGGCCTGGGATCTCTGCTCAGGCCAGGCCTGCCGCTGGCACCTGGTGGAGATCTGAGAAATGACGGGTTAAACGTTGGACCCGACCAGAGAAAGAGGCCGGTCCCCTGGCCGTGGGAGGGGCACCATCCGAACCCACTTTCAGTTCCCGAGCCTCTTTCAGAGGGTTGGGCTGGAGCAGGTGCTTAGGGGTGGCCCACCACAGCGGGGGGCTCCTAAGAGCCTCGTGTGCCCGGGATCGGTGACTATTTCAGGAGGTGTGGCCTCCCGCCAGGCAGGAGGTGGGGCAGGGGTGGGGGAAGCTTGCTGGGGGGTGAGCGCCCTGTCGTCGGAGGCTGACCGGGGTCTGCTCCTCGCAGCAGGATGGGCTCCAAGTCCCCAGGCAACACCGGCCAGCCGCCGGCCTTCTTCAGCAAGCTGACGGAAAGCACCTCCGCCATGGTCAAGTCCAAGAAGCAGGAGATCAACAAGAAGCTGAACACCCACAACCGGAACGAGCCGGAATATAGTAAGAGGCCACCCACCCCCGGGAGGCACAGGGCTGCGCATGGCGGGGCCTCCCGGCAGCAGAGACACACAGGGCACCTTCCAAAGCTAAGGGCACCTGCTGGCGCCCCTGCCCTGGCCCTGTCCCTCCACCCCACGTGTAAGGAGCCCTGGGACCGTCTCTCAGTTAGCTGGTCTTTCTGGGGTAGAATGTGGCGTCTAGAATAGCACCCAGCACACAGTAGGCGCCCAGTGAATACTGGGCACCAGGGACCGGGCCATGCCATATGCAGCACGCGTGGCCTGTGCGATTTTGCCCCCGTGTACGCGGTTGATGGTGTGAGCACCCAGCCTTGCGCCCCCGACCTCAGCGCGGCTCCGGGGCGAGTGAGTGAAGAACCTGTCACAGCCCCTGGCCTGGGGAAGCCTCAGCCAGCAGGGGAGCCTAGGCGGATCCGGGGGTGTCTCCCCTCTGGGCCTGCAGTAGAGACCTGCGGGGGTCTCTGGGCCGACGGGTAGCTCCAGAGCCTGGCCAAGCGTGGTCCACGGGGGCCGGTTAGAAACGCAGAGCTCAGGCCTCGCTCAGAACCCGTGACAGACACAACTCCCCGGGTGACGTGGGGGCGCCTGCCCAGACCATGCAGGAGGCAGGCGGTTTCCCAGGACCTGGGGCCTGTGGGCCTCACCCACCCTGTCACCCCCTTTGCAGACATCGGCCAGCCTGGAACCGAGATTTTCAACATGCCGGCCATCACCGGAGCAGGTAACGGCCCGGCCGGCGGCACAGCCACCCGGGACCCCCCTCCCTCACCCCGCCCCCACCCCGGCCATTTCTGGGGGACAAGGAGCCTTTCCTGGTTCAAGTCTGGTCTCAGCTAACCCTGCGGCAGGATCTAGCGCCGTGCAGCAGGCAGGCCCCTGCAGAAGGAGCCCTCGCTGGACACGGGGTCTCTGTCGGGGTTCAGGTCCCTCGTGCAGCATCAGGTGGACGTTCCCCACCTGGTAACGCACCGTGCTCACTCGCTGGTCTCCCATGGAGACGTGGGGCTCCGGCCATGAGCTTCAGGGCCCCCCTGGGTGTGTTACAACCACAGCGTCCACTTGACAGTCCCAGCCTGTGAGCTGGGGGCCCTTTCCTGCCACCCCCAAGTCAAACACAGGTGGCGGCAGAGAGGGTGTAAAATTGCACGCACTTTGAAGCTGAAACTTAAGACTCGCATGATGTTTTGGGTTTAGGGGGCCCTTGGGTGGACCCTGTCCTCTCGGGGGGGGCCGTATATTCCTGCCGCCGCTATCACAGTGGGATTTTGGAGAAATGCTTGGCGAGTCTGGGGTGAAGTAACCGGTCCCAGAGCAGACTCGGGGTGACAGCTCTCCGTGGAGGCCTGGCCCAGCGGGGCTGAGGAGCCAGGGTGGCCGCAGGGTCTCTTGCCTCTGTGTGTGCGCTCGGTGACTCTCTGGTCCTTCGGGGAAGCCTGAGGCCCGAGGGGGGAGGGGAGGTGTGCTGACCTTCCCAGGGGACATTCCGGGGCCTTTAGCCCTGGGACTGTGGAGGGCAGAGAACAGTCCCTTGGTTACTATCAAGGAATCAGGGCCCCCACGTGGTGGTCCCGGCGAGGGAGCCCCCATCTGCCCAGAGACTAGACACTGGGGGCTTCGTGGAGCCTCCTGCAGTGGGGAGGAGTCAACTTGGTCTAAACAAGATGGTTAGAAATGAGCGTTTCCAGAATGATCCAAATCTTGACGACGCAAGTGCTAGACACACCGGTGTCCGTGTACGTAGAAATTTGTGGCATGGCACGGTGACGATTTGTGCTGACACGTATATGTGAGTCACATTTGATTTTTATTTTTTTAAAGCAGCATAGTACACACACAAAAAAAACTCCCAAATTTCCAGGCCCTGGTCTTTGCTGCTTAGCCCGTGTCAGACTTTGCCGCCATCCGTGGAGATGGTCCCGTCTGGGCCAGCTCCCCTGGGTCACAGACTCCTGACCTTGGGAAGGGCCCGGCAGTGCCCTTGAGTCTCGCCTTTGCTTGGCGAGCGTGGCTGGGACTGTTTGAGACGTGGCGACGTGTGGCCCGAGACAGTGGGCAGAGGTGTGGTGCTCGTACTGGCCATGAAGGCGTCTGAAAGGGAGAAGGGAAGCAAGGCAGCGGCGGCTGCCACGGAACCAGGTTGTCTGAGCGGCTGTGCCACTCCCGGCCTCATGGCGGTGTAGTTCCCACACGGGCATGTGACCAGGGGACGCACGACGCGGCCGCTCTGTGTTTCTGTGACTCGCTCGGGGCAGAAGCTTTGAGATGTGTGGAGGTCTCGCTGGGCGGGGGACGGGATGGAACTCACAGGAGGTTGTGACAGCAAGTCTCGTGTAACCGGAATTACGGACAGACGCCAGCGGGGCGGGTGGGTTTGCAGGGTCCCCGGCGCAGTTCACGGCGGTGGGGAGGACATCTGGTAAACAGAATGAGAGGCTTCCAGGATGGCACAGTGGGAGTCTGGAAGCCTCCGCTCGGGGCCCGTCGGTTGGTTCGGCCGCTTTGTCCTGGTGGTGGGGCCGGCCGGGGCTGGGCCAGGGGTCACGCGGTCATCTCTCCCCCACCTGTCCGCTGCACGCACGTAACTGCATGGCTACGACCCCTCCACCGTCCGTCTCTGCTCCTCTTTCTCCTCCTGGCTCCTGGGTGGGCCCCGCATGGGGGCAGGCCGCGGGCTGCGTGACCCAGGCCTCCAGGTCACCGTCCCTCTCTGGGTCCCCTCGCCGGGCCCCTGCCAGCCCCTAGCTCTGGTGTGTCCCAGTTTCCAGCAGCCCCTTCCCCAAACAGGACAGTCCTCTGCTCCCCACCCCCGTCCCTCTCGTTACGGCCACTTGGAATTTAAAAAAAAAAAAGACAAACGTCCCCGGCTAAGATTGGGGGTGCTGAGGGGACGTCCACTGTCCCAGAGGACAGGGTAGGATCGAGGCCGGGCGTCACGCCTCCCCAAGCCCACGCCCCTGGCGGCGCCCAAGAGCTTCCGGGTCCCGCGCCAGAAGGACGCAGCCGCCCAGCTCCCCACCCGCGGGCACCCGAGGCGGGAGGGACCGGGGGTGAACGTGTTGCTTTGCCGAAATGTGCTCACTGTGTATTTCTCTCTCCTCCTCCTCCTCCTCCGTGTCTCTCCCTCCTCTCTCCGTGGCCCGGCTCCCGCCTCCCGTCCCCGTGTGTGTGTCTCTCTCCCAGGCCTCATGACCTGTAGGAGCCAGGCGGTGCAGGAACATGCCAGCACCAACATGGGGCTGGAGGCCATTATTAGAAAGGCACTCATGGGTAAATATGACCATTGGGAGGAGCCCCCGCCGCTCAGCGCCAATGCTTTTAACCCTCTGAATGCCAGTGCCAGCCTGCCCGCTGCTATGCCCATAACCGCTGCTGACGGACGGAGCGACCACGCGCTCACCTCGCCAGGTCTGCAGGCCTCCCTGCCCCCCTCTGTCCCCTCCCCGTTGTCATTAATCCTCCCTCCTGCGCGTGCCTCTGACCGCCCCCCTCGAGCTTTGGAGCTTGTGACTTGATTTTTGTGCCTGTCTGACCTCATTCTGGAGTCTGCTAATCTGAAGCTGGGCTGGCACCCCGAGTGTCCGCACCCCCCGCCCCGGCCCCCACACCCACCAGGCTGAGCTCCGCTGCCCCCCCTCGTGAGCGCTCACACCGCCACCCACCTGCCTCCCGCGGGGCCGGCCTCCCGGCCCGTCTGGGTCTCCGGGGAGGGACACCAGGCTGGGGTGCGGGACCCACCCACACAACGTGGACGGGGGGACGGTGGCCAGGCCTGTGGGCTCTGCGTCTGTGGGCCCTTTGTGGGTGTCCATGGCTGGTCCTCGGGCCTGGTAGGGAGGAGCCCGGTGTCGGTGTCACCCCGAGTCAGGGGCCAGAGGGGCCAGTCTGCACCCTCCGCTTCACAGCGGAGACTGAGCAAAGAGATCTCGAGGCTCAGGTGTCTGATTGGGACACTGAAGCCACAGATACGCTTCTGGGCTGTTCGTGGGTCCAGGCCTGGGCGTGGGGGTCCTGGCTTGTCTGCACGGGGCCTTTGGTTTTCACATTCAGGGTCGAAGCCCCTGGGTGGCTGGGTGGGCTGCGGGGCAGCCCGAGGGCGTGTTGTGAACAGTCAGCCCGCCCCCCGCCCCAGGAGGAGCTGACCTCCAAGTCCCAGGCTACTGCTGGGTCTGGCCGTCTGGTCAACCTCCTTGGTGTCCCGGCTAGGGCAGGCGGGTTCACGCTCTCCCTCTGTGGGGGGACCCTGGCAGGACCCCCCCCCCCCGCACTGCCACCTTTGCTGCCCCGCCGCAGGGTTGGTGCTGCCTTCAGGGTCCAACACAGCCCTTCCCACTTGTTCCCCTGCAGGTGGCGGCGGGAAGACCAAGGTCTCTGGCAGACCCAGCAGCCGAAAAGCAAAGTCCCCGGCCCCGGGCCTGGCGTCTGGGGACCGACCGCCCTCCGTGTCCTCGGTGCACTCGGAGGGAGACTGCAACCGCCGCACGCCGCTCACCAACCGCGTGTGGGAGGACCGGCCCTCATCTGCAGGTAGGCAGCCAGCCGGGCGGGGCCGGGTGCAGAGCCGCCCGTCACCAGGGTGTGGGTGGCGTTGGGGCTGAGCACCTGCCTGAGCACCTGCTGTGTGCGGAGCTCACGGGCCGTCCTGGGGCCTGGCCGGCCAGGTCCTGACTCCAGACGGTCTGGACGCCTTGGCAGGGGCCCAGGCAGAGCGAAGGGTGCAAGGAGGGCTGCCTGGGGAGCACACGGAGGGTCCGGGAGGTGCCAGGAGGCCGGCACGCAGGGGCCAGATGACAGAGGTTCCAACTGTCCCCAGGAAAACAGACCGAAGGGGACAGGGCAGAGACAGCGCAGAGTCTTACAGCTACAGCCCATACGAGAGGTGGCAGGGCCTGGCGTGGGCGTGGGAGTCGCGGAGAGAAGCAGTTTTGAGAAATTTTCTGAGACTTAGAAGGGGCCGGGTTGGCGGCAAGGCAGGAAGGCCGAGGCCCCAGTTCCCGGCGTGGTGGGGGCCGGTGGGGGCTGCGCCACTCACGGAGGCCCCGGGCCTCTCACCGTCTCGCCCGCAGGTTCCACGCCGTTCCCCTACAACCCCCTGATCATGCGGCTGCAGGCGGGTGTCATGGCCTCCCCGCCCCCGCCGGGCCTCGCCGCGGGCAGCGGCCCCCTGGCCGGCCCCCACCACGCCTGGGACGAGGAGCCCAAGCCCCTGCTCTGCTCGCAGTATGAGACGCTGTCGGACAGCGAGTGACTCAGAACGGGGTGGGGGGTGGCGCCGGGCCCCAGCGAGCGGCAGGAGTGGCGCGGGGAGGAGAGGGCGGCCGCCGACTGCCCCCGCCAAGGAAGGAGCCCCTGAGTCTGCCTGCGCGTCCGTCCGTCCAGAGCCGGCACCCTCGCCTGTCTAAAGCCTTAACTAAGACCCCCGCCCCGGGCTGGCCCTGTGCAGTGACCTTACTCAGGGGATGTTTACCTGGTGCTGGGGAGGGAGGGGGGGCCGGGAGGGGCGTGGCGGGCGTGCGGCAGCCGCAGGCAGGTGGCCGGGGCGGCCAGGGACCCAAAGCAGGACGACACGCACCTCCACGCCCCCGCCTCCCCCTAGCGCATCTGGAACCAAAGTCTAAACCGAGCTCGCAGCCCCTGCACCCCGCCTCCGCCTCCCGTCCCGCTTAGCGCTCTGGACAGATGGACGGACGCGGGCCCAGTCCCGCCCCCGGCGCGCCTGCCCCGGCCCCCACGGGCCGCCCCTGCCACCGAGATCGCCGGAAGCCTGGTCGGGCCGGGTGGGCGCGGCGGCCTGGGGCGAGCGGAAGCTCCGAGGAACCGGACTGTGGTTTTCGCGCGGTGGCATAGCGGCGGCGGGAAGGAGAGGCGGATGTAAATGATGTATTGGTTTACAGGGTATATTTTTGATACCTTCGATGAATTAGCTCAGACGTTGGCGCGAGGAAGGACGTGACCCGGCGTGGCCGCGGCCGCGCTCGGTCTCCGCGTGCGTGCGTGCGTGCGAGGCGCGTCGCTCGCGGGACCAAGGGGCGGGGCCGCCGGCTCCCCAGCCCCTCCGCGTCCTCCCTCCCACCCTCCGTCGGGCAGAATGAACTTGACGCGTATTCTGTGGCCGCCGTCTGCGCAAGGCTGTGGTGTTCTGTCATTTACACACGTCGTTCTAATTAAAAAGCGAATTATACTCGAGCTGCAAAGGTTTCTTCTCTGCCTAAGGCCGGGCGGCCAGGAGGGCAGGCGGCGGGGCCTTGGGGGGGGGTGACAGGAGTGTGGCCTGCAGGGCCGGGACTTGTCCCCCCAGCTCACTAGGGGCTTGTCCCCTTTGTCAGTGAATATTCACACCCTGGGTAAGGATGTCACCCAGAGGGCACCCGATAGCCACACCCGAGTCACACCCATGGTGTCCATGGAGCCGGGGCCGGCTGGGAGATGTTTCGTGTCACCCCTGCCTGCTGCGATCACATTCAGGAATAGGTGGATGCCCTGCTCTGACGGCTGCTTTGAACAGAGGTGGGAGAGGGCGACCCCCACCAGCCTAGGCGGAAAAAGCCGCCCACCGTCACGGCCTGGGTGCAGGCATCTCGGGGAAGAGGCGCTCTCACGCCTGCTGCGCCCCTTCCGGGCAGAGCGGAGCCTCAGGCCCCTGTTCTCTGCCGGGGACCCCTCGGTGCAGGAGGTGTGAGCCGGGACGGTCTGCACTGAGGGGTGTTCTTGCTCTTCTTCCCCGAGAGCAGTTGCAGAGTCGTGCTAAGCCTGGGGCCCCCAGGGTTCTGGGATCCCGCCTCCCTGAGCCTCGTCCCTCAGCCTCCAGGCGCAGGTAGCCTGGGTGCCAGCCCCCCGGCCCACCCGGAAACGGCGCCAGAGCGCCCGAGGGCTGGGAGCAGGGCCACCGCGTCTGGCCAGGGGGACCAGGCTTCAGGGCTCTGGTGGGGCCTGACCAGCAGGGACGGCCGCCGCGGGAAGCCCCTGCCCTGGTGCGGGTGTCTGACTTCGGCCTCTCCTCCCGCGCTGGGGAGACAGATGCCGCAGGATTTGGAGGGGCGGCGGAGGCGACTGCATTCTCGGGACTCACCCAGCCTCGCTGGCACCCTTGGGGCACGCAGGGCCCGGCCTCCCAGCTATGGCTGGGCGCCCTCTGGGCCTTGGTCTCTGCAGTGGGCCGGATGTGTGGCAGGGCTAGGCCTGGCGCCGGGCTGCAGTTCCGAGGCCGGCGGGCAGGTGGCGGTGTGGGGCCGGCTCTGGGCCCGGTCGTGGGCGGGGTCTCCTCCCACCGGAATGCAGGGCGGGCTGGCCGCCAGGGTTGCCCCCTCTCTGCTGTAGTCAGACCGAGGTTATGTGGGGAGGACACGGTCTCAGCCGCCGCGGTCACCTCTGCCAGCCCCGCATCAGAACTGGCTCCACGTAGGGCCTCTGCGTGTTTTTTCTGACGGCCAGTGGCCCAACCCGACACAGGGGAGCGTTTGTAGGGTATGGGGAGAGCTCACGGCCTCCTGCTGCCCTCAGAGGATCCCCTCTGCCTCCCAGTCGGTCCTCAACCCCCAAGGAGGTCTTCCCACCCCCATCTTATTTGGCTTTCTCACTGTTCTGTGTTTAAGATGGAGGCCTGTGTTGTTCCCTGGTCCCCCGTCTCCCTGGAAAACTCCTACACATACTTCAAAACCCTGCTGGGGCATTATTTCCTCTAAGAACTCACTGTCTTGCCCCAGCTTCTCTCTCCTCTGGGGATCTGTTCGCACAGTGTGAGCTATACTTGTCTCAAGCTAGGTGGGACCCCCCCAGGGGTCAGAGCTCTCGCCTTTTCCCTGCTGCCCCTGCTCTTGGCTCTAAACCTCCCTGGCAACTGTGTTGAGCTAAACTAGAAAGTGCTTTGTACAGGACAGTTGTCGGCAAATGTCACCATGTCTTAGGACGCTGGGGAGTTGGTTACAACACAGATTCCTGGGTCTACCTAGACAGTCTGATTCTGGAGACCAGGGTGGGGCCTGGGAATCTGTGTTTCTGACAAGCAGCCAGGTGTGTCTGACATGGTGGCAGGGGCGGAGCCCAGGGCTGGGGCTGGCCCCTCACCTGGAACCTGGCACCTCCCTTCCGTCTCACCAGGAGGTCTCCAGTAAGGGCTCAGGCTCTGTAGAGGGAGGCCTGGCGCCCCAGCCGGAAGAGCTGCCACCCACAGGGTAGGAATGGACTTGTCCCCGAGACAACGGGTTGGCTCAGGACAAGCAGTGCTGGGATGACAGATAAACTGGAGCAGGCAGGGGGGCTTCCTGGAGGTGGCAGGTCTTGGGGCAGGGCTAGGCTGAGAGGAGCAAACCTGCGTGGACACAGGCTGGGAGGTGAGGCCCAGCCAGGGACGCTCTGGCCCCACGGTGGCTGGGCTGAGTCGGGGGGCCCGGGGGTTCCCGAGAAGGCGAGCAGTTGCCCAGTCAGGTGATGCGCTGGTTTTCTGGAACTGGGGTGCTGTGGGCCTGCCAGGGTGCCGACAGGATTGTGAGGGAGAAGCAGTCTGGGAGCCCAGCGTGGGACCAGGACAGCCCCACGCGAGGGCAGCGCCATGGCAAGAGGGCAGAGTGTGGAGCCGGGCCCGGCTAAGCCATGTGACCTTTCAGGCCTCAGTTTCCTCATCTGTAGAATGGGGTGATGACACTGCTGTGAGGAGTGACGCGTACTAAACGCCATTTGCATCTCTCACGCAGCCGCTGTTAACTCACCTGTGTGGAGGGAACAGAGGTGGGCGTTACAGAGGGAGAGGGGAAACCGCAGGTGGTCCAGCGACAGTGACTCTTACATGCTACGTATTTCGGGACACATCCGTCCGCTGGCACCTGGTGGCAGGCTGCTCTGGCCGTTCTGTTCCTGAGAGGCTGGGAGGCCGTCAGAGCAAACTGGGTCCTTGTTTATGGGTCCGGCAGGAAGCCGGGGTTCAGCTGTGGGGACGCGAGCTGGAGTCGGGCCCTATCCACATGCTTCCATCCCGGTAGGTGAAACCAGTCAGATGCTCTCAGTGTGGCCGGGCAGAGTCCGTGCGTCGTGTGCGTTGGCACCAGGGCCGTGGTTCCTGTTGTGTCCGCTTTGGGGAGGAAGAGATGGGACCCACGTCGAGGACAGCAGATGTGGGCGGTGGGGGCGCCTGTTTGCAGGGGCCCTGCGCGTTGGCTCTTGGGCCCGGGGAAGAGAGACCTCAGCCCACGTCGCAGATGCCGAAGAGAGCAAAGTGGCATCTTCCGACGGAGCCCCTCCCACGTCAGCCCCCCCCCCCAGGTGACAGCTGCCCCTCTGGGGGCGTCTCCAAGGTCTTGCCTGGCACGTGGGGATCTTGTGTGGCTGGTGGACGTGGGCCGGGCTGAGGGTGGAAGGACCTTTAGCAAGAGTGCCCTGAGGCTGGGCAGCCTGAGCTCGCGCATCCGGCCTCTCTTTGGGGGGTGGAATCCCCAAGCGCTGGGACAGGGTCTGCAGGGAACTGGCGCCCGACTCCAGGCCCCCGGGTCCCCGTAGGACAGAGGGGCCACCTCAGAGGCAAACCAGGTGCACTTGGGGCCTTTCAGGCCGGTCTCCAGCCGCCGGCCCCTCCTCGTCCCTGGTGGGGCCCAGCCTCACCGGGAAAGGCCGACGCCACCTGCATGGCCCACCTGGCGCAGGTGCCTGCCAGCAGGGAGGCGAATGACGAGACGGGGCCAGGAGGGCGAGAGGTTATGGGGTCCCGCCTGCATAAGACGGAGGGGACAGGAGCAGGACCGGTGGGAACGCCTCAGCCCGGGCCCCTCCACGTCCACTGGATTCGTTGCTGCCGCCTGGAAGCCCAACCTGTCCTTGCTTGGAGGTGGTGAGAGACGGAGGCTGTGACTGAAGACCAAGCTGGTGGAGCTGAGCTTGCCTGGATGGAGGAGGACACAGACAACGCCACCGCCAGTGTGTGCCCGGGACCCCGTCACTAAAGCGGGGCGGAGGGCTTGATGCTCCTGAAGTCGTGTTGCTGACCTGCTCGACCGCACGGAACAGCGGAGGCCTCGCGGTTCGTCCTTCCGAGAAGGTAAACCTGTCCTTGGCATTCGCCGCCCCATTCCCTGCTTGGGGTCGTTCCCCATCGAGGCAGGTGGCCCAGCAGTTAAGAGCGTCAGGGATCCTGTGCTCAGAGCCTGGCTCTGCCTCCTAGCTATGTGATTTGGGGCAAGTTACTTAATCTCTCTGGGCCTTATTTTCTCCTTTGCAGGAGATTCAGTACCACCCATCTCAGTGGGCAGGGATGGCATGAGCAAAGCCACACGGTCCCTGGAAGCCAGCAGGTGCCCTGGGTTAGCCAGTACAGCTTCATCACTGTGGCTGGTTTAACCCTGGCCAGGCTGGGGTTTGGACCCCACAAGGCCACACTTCCCCTCCCCTCAGATGACCTGTCCTGAGCCCCTGGCGCAAATTCCAGTCTGACTTTCTGACTCATTGAGGACATTGTCCCAGGCCCCAGTGTGTCCCTTAATACACTCAGGCTCGGGAGCCCGAGGCCCTCCCAGTGGGGAGCTGGAGGGAAGCCAGCCCCAAGGTACATAGGTTATTTGTTCTGCAGTGGCCACCAGGTTGCGCTCCAGGGACCGGTAGGGGCTGGGTCATGAGCTCAAGGTACATGCACGCCCCAGAAATGCAGGTGCCGGGGCCCTCCGAGGAACCACGTCCCAGATCCAAGGCCCTGGCTGGGCCCGGACCTCTGCATTTATTAATACGAGCTCTCGGGTGGGGCCTGAGTCCCTCCCTGTCCCCTCTGAGCAGCGGGAGGCAGGGTCTCACAGTGGGAAGAACAGCAGGTGGCCGTGTCACCCCTTCCTCCCCCGTGGGATCGAGGGTCTCAGAAACCAAGTAGCAGCCCCTTTCGGTTTGCACATTTTATTAAGATAATTTTTTAAGTTATTTGTTAATCAGAAAGCATCCCTGGAGAGAAAACGCACTATATAAAAATATATCAGGCATTTTGCCCCTTCGGGACGTGAGCTGAGTCCCACAGAGGGAGCCCGAGCCCTCGGGGCCTTCCCTGCCCCTAGGGGGGTGGCAGGAGCCGCCGCCCACTGCTGGGGGCACTGGGGTCTGAGAGGGAGGAGGGTTCGGGGGCATCGCCACGGCCACAGTGGAGCCCCCGGGGTGTTCCTGTGGGTGTCCCGCACATCCTGGCCTGTCGCCTGGCTGGTCTTCCTCCCATGTGTCAGGCAGGCGAGAGTGAACCTACAGCACTGGGGAGTGACGCGTTGTCACGTGGAATCCATCTTGCACAGGCGGCCTCCACGGTGTCTCCGAGCCAACGGCTGAACTCAGACCCCCTCGAGTCCGTTGCGGACAGGCAGCAGTGACACTTCCGAGAGCTTCACGGCCTCTCCTGGGTTGGCTCTGACGTCCTGAAAGCGGTGCGCGGACAGTGCCAGCTGGGGACACCCCGGGGCGAGGCTCTGGATGCCAGGGACACAGGACACTGGCACGGCTCTGGCTCAAGGTACTTCCCAAGCCACATCCCTCTGTCCCCAACACAAGCTCCACCAGCCCTGGCGTCAGCGTCTTCCTCGGCTGGGCACAAGCTGCGCACGTCCGAAAGGCCCGGGATGCCCGTCCAGCCTTGAGGCGTCTGCAACAGACGCATTGGCTGGGTCCTCTGCGTGGGGACAAGGGCGGGCAGGCCCAGGGACAGCCTCAGTCCACGCTGCCCCCGCCCCGCCTCAGTCCATTGCCCGGCGGCTGCTAGGGCGCGGGGGCCCCGCCCAGCTGTAGCTGCACGCTGGCTCGGAACCAGCGGCGCGGCCGGCCCAGGCTGCATTGCAGGGTGGTCCGGAAGGAGCGGCGGGCGCGCTTGGGGAAGATGATGGTGGTGCTGCCGAAGCGCAGGGCGCGCGGCCGCGGCTCCAGGGTCAGCTGGCTGCGGTAGCTGCGCCACGTGCAGTTGGGCGCCGCCACGATGGTCTCGCTGTAGGCCGTGACGGTGGGCACCGGCGCGTAGAAGACCTTGTCCCGGAAGCGCTTCTCCGAGGCGTACGTGACCTCAGAGTTGCAGCTGGGGGCAGAGAGGAGGGCAGCACGGTGAACATGGGCCAGGGGTGGTACAGCCGCCCACGCAGACAGTGGCCCAGTGGCCATGAGAAAGGCCCCCATGGATGCCCGTGACACTCGTCAGGGTCACGAAGGTGGAAGACGGAGGGAGAGCTGCTCCCTCCTGCGTCAAGGGACTGAAGGGACAGCTCAGTGCCACGTGCGACCTGGCTGGGTCTGAGTCAGAGAAATGAGCCAAGGAGGACGTTGCCGGGACAACGGCTGAGACCTGGACGCAGGCGCAGAGACGCTGCTGCTGCATCTCCTGACTTGACAGCCACGCTGCCGTCACGGGAGAGGGCGTCCCCGTCCTTGGGAAACGCACTGACTGAGACATCTGGGCCCCGAGGGCAGGGTGGCGCCAGTGTCCTCGCGCACCACACTGGGTGAGCCTGTGCGGGGCGCGGGGCTTGTGTGTGCCCTTCTTGCAACTTGTTGATAAGTTTGAGATTAAATCAAAATAGGTTTCCCAAAAAAGTCTCTTTTGCTGCCCTGGATGAGTGACTGGAATCGCCGAGTTCCCCTCGCAGGGCTCCGGGAACCCACACTGGAGGGTGCAGGAGGGGAGACACACCTGCCTCGGTCCCCACAGACAACCAATGAATGTCTGTGACGGCAGCAGCAGTCCAGGAGCCGAGACGCCCTCATCCCCCACTGCTGGGGCTCCTGAGGCTCTGAGTTTGGTTTCCATTTTAAAAACTAAAAACGAGGGCTGTTTTGGGGGAAAAAAGTAAACCTGGGGCCCCATGCAGCACTGGTGGGGGCCGCAGGTCATCCAGAAAGCCCCGTGGATGTGGGCCAAGACCCCCCACCGGCCCTACACCCCACCTGCGGGAGGCAAATCTGTGCAGGGAGGGTCCGGGGGGGGGTCACCTAACACACAGTGACTTACTGGTGGCATGCAAGGCCTAAGTCACAGTCACAAAGGACACAGCAACTCAGTGTTCCCAAAACACTGGGTGGAAAAGGGCCCCGAGCTGCCGTTGGTTTGGTTACGGACACCTCCCGCCCCAGCAGCAGGAGACGGGAGCGGCTCTGTTTATCACCGTCCCAACCTCCTGGAACATTAGACTCAAAACTCAGCCGGGTTGTCGGGGGTGGACATGCACGGGCCCCTGGGTCAGAGTCTCTTCCGTCAGATCGGTTTTCTCTCTGGCTACGACACGGCCACCCCCAGAGAGTCCACTCACCGGATTTCGTGCGAGGGCTCGGGGTCCACCTCGATGCTCTCCCCGAAGAACACCGGCAGCATCCGGGCTCGCATTTCGGGCGCCGGGAGGAGGGAAGGAGGCTGCGGGGAACCACAGACACGGTTAGGCAGCCCTGCGGATACCCTGCAGCCGCTGCCCCAGGTCCTGGCTCTCACCCAGGGGACATGGTGATGGCCTCCCAGACACGCCCTGGGCCACGCCAGGGCCCTCGAGTCAGCCCTGGGCTCCTTCTCAGGAAGCCCCCGGGGGCAGCGTTCTGAGGGCTGAAATCCCTTGTTGGCACTGACCAGGGCGGGGGCAACCTGCAGGGGGCTAGAGAGACCCTGCTTCACCTGTGCCTGCGACATGCCTGCCAGGACAGGGACACACAGGCGGGAGCTGGCCGGGGTGCAGGAAGCCAGTCGGAATGGCACACATCCTCAGGAGGGTGAGGGTGGGTGTGGGCCCTGAGTTTTACCTGCCCGCCATCTCCCCACTCTGGGAACAACACTGCACCTTCCCAAGGACTGGCTTAGACACAGGCGTGTAACTCACACTGGGCCAGTGAGAGCCCTACCCAGGTTTTCTGCCAGAGCTCGGGGAAAGCCCCCCACGCACCAGGGGCAAAGAATGTGGCGGGGTGGAAATGAAGCAACACCGAGGGGAACTGAGGTCAAGGTCAGTTAAAGGTCAAGTCTTGCCAACATTATTCGAGTGCCTAGATCAAGCCATGCCTGAAGCTGTTGCTCCTCTGTTGTGAGCACCAGCAAATCCAGTTTGTGGCTTAAGACAATTTGAGCCACTCTCCTGTCACTTGCAACCAGAAGATTCTTGGCAAGGCAGGAAAGGAGAATACCAGAGGGAAAGATGCTATCCACAGCCCCTCAGAAAAAGTCCCTTCAGAGAGACACAAAGCACCTTCCCCAACCCATCCCCCAGCTCCAGGCTAGGAAGTTCTTTCTCTGGTCTGTCTGAAAGTTTGTCCCCGAATTTCTATACCCGGTAGAAATAAAGACCACCAGGGCCCCCTGCCCAGTTCCACGCACAGGAAGGGGCCTAAGGACACCCACTCCCCCCTGCCATTTCCACCCCAAACTGATCCCGAAAATGCAGACCTGTGGCCTCCAGGGCCGCTTCCCTCCGGAGCGCTCTCCACCCAGGCTCCTCCCCGCCCCCACAGCCCAGGACAACCCGTCGCTGGAGAGCCCTTCAGCAGCACTAGGCCCAGGGGCAGCCCCGCAGAGACCTCACCCAGGACAGGGCCAGGGGGCTCTTCCGCTAAAGCCTTTTAAGGTGGCTCTCGGTGTCCCTCAGGGCCCCACCCTGCAAGTCACCCCCTTCTCAGGGCAGTGAGAGCCAGAGAGGGGGTCCGACCACCAGGCGATCAAGGAGCTTCCGGAGACGTGAGCTGAGGGGCGCAGGGGTTACCACGGCCACGCAGGTCACAGGACCCTGCCCCTCAGGCACTGGGCCACACAACCCCAAACGGCACCCAGGACACCGCACCATGCCCCCGACCCTGCTCTAAGGCTACGACGTGAGCCCCCGGCCGCCTGGGCCCTTCCATTTACAGTGATGACAGTGAAGCAAAGCGGAAATCCCCCCACCCCCACCCACCACACGCAGCTGCGGCTCAGCACCGGGCAGGGCAGATGCAGAACACGCCCAGCGTCACAGGGAGTCCCGCCGCGGGCGCTGGCGTACAGGGACGCATCCTGCTTTTCCCCTGCACGGGGAGGAGCCCCCCACACCTGCAGAGGGGGCGGGCCCTGCCGACACCGGCCACCAGAGCTGAGACAATCAACTTCGACTGTTCAAACCCACCCAGGCTGTGGTGCTCCGTTGCCGCAGCTCTAGGAAGACGACACAAAACGGCCAAGCTCTGCACATCACATCCGGAGACGGCACCAGGCACCCCTCACGCCAGCCCCCCCACCGCCGCCCAGGCAGGTGGCAGCAGCTCCATGTCATAGACGCTGACGCCGGGGCCCAGGGTGGCTGAGGGGCTTGCCCGCGGCTGGAACCGCGAGAAGAGGCAGCCGGCGCCCGCGCCCTCACCCACACTCGCCCCCCACAGGGTGGAGGCGCTTCTCGCTCATCTCCGATGTCCCTGCATGGAGCCCAGGCTGCCTCCATGCTGTCACTCACGCTGTTCCCCGTCCCGTCCTTCTAGCTCCTCCTCCCACAGCCAGGTGAGACCCGCTCAGGCCCCAGCTCCCTGTCTCCTTGGCATCTCCATGGGGACGCTGGAGCCTCCACTGCCGCGACCCGTTGTGTCTGTCAGCCCCGGACCAGGAGCTCCTTAAGGCTGGAGACATGGTCACCTCTCTAGCCCCAGGCCCGGCACCTCACAGACCCCGCACTGTCCAGAGGCCAGACCCCAACCCCAGGAGCCCCGAGGCCGGGCGCACAACTCTGGCACCAGCCTGTCGACAAGGGTCACCAGCAGCCCCATCCCCGCCAGTCACGGTGTCCCCAGGACCATAGGGAGAAAGGATACGAGGCTTGGAGGAGGTTCCCAAAACCCCCAGCAGCTGTCCCCAAGGCGTCCCCATGTCCCCCCGGCATCCACACAGAGCAAGTGGCCCAAAACAGCAGCTGCGCCTCCCTCCTGGGAGTGGCAGGCTGGGTGGTGGCCCCAAACACGTCCACGTCCGTGGCAAAGGGGACTCTGCAGATGTGATCAAGGACTCTGGGCTGGGAGGCGACCCCGGATCGCCCAGGTGGCCCCGTGTGTGCACAGGGGTCCTTGTGGCGGGACCAGGAGGGAGGCAGGAGCTCAGAGCCCGAGAGAGACTGAGGCTGCTGCGCTGCGGCTTGGAAGAGCGGGAAGGGGCCGCAGGCCAAGGAACACAGACCCCCTAGAAGCTGCAGAAGGCAAGGCAGAGACTCTGAGCTTCCAGAAGGAGCCAGCCCTGCCTACGCTTTGATCTTAGGACCTCTGACCTCCAGGGCTGTAAGATAATAAATCGGTGTGTTCTAAACCGCGCTGTGTTTGGAGACGTGTTCCAGCAGCCGCAGGAGACAAAAACCACGGGGCTTGGGACAAAGGACCTCGGTCCCTCTCTGGGCCACGGCCTCCTTGTCTCTCGGGACGACAGGAGCACCCACCTCACGGGCTTCAGCGAGGCCGAGGGCGCCAAGGCGGGAGGTGCCAGCACACAGATGTGGGTCCCGGTGGGGAGGTCCTCCCTGGACGGAGGTGTAATTCACACCCTCTGACCCTCACACAACACTCCCCGGCCTTCCAGGAGCAGGCAGGCCTCATCTCGGGATGCAGACTTCAGAAAGAGACGCAGGCGGCACCTCCCACGGCTCACGGTCAAGTCCCGCCGACCCCCAGCCACAGCTCCGAGACTTTGTGTTTGCAGAAACGGTGCTCACCCCAGAAGACGTCACCTGAGGCTTGGCGGGTTCCGGGACCCGCACGTGTTTGCTGAGTGGCTGCTGTGCGCCGGGCCCTGCGCGGCAGGGAGGCCGGCACCTCCCGGGGCCGTCCTGTGAGAGCAAGTGGTGTGTGGAAGAGGGGAGAGCATGCGGCTGCTGAGGTTTTGGAGGCCCCTCTGTCCGGACAGGCGGGAGGGGTGGAGGAGAGGGGCCGCCTGCGCCCTCCCTGGAAGGCGAGCGGGGAGGGCCGACGTGAGAGGCGAAGCCCCCGCGCTGTGCAGAGCCGAGCTCTGGCCTCCCCGCCGGGTCCCCCAGGAATAAAGCAATGGCTGGAAAAACATCTCAAATCCGCCCAAGCTGGGAGCGCTGCATGAGAGACACAAACCCAGACGCAGGTGGCATCCAATGGGCCGGGATGGCGAGACAGCACCACAAGTCCCCGCTGAGGCCCGAGGACGCTCGCCGGCGCTCCAGGGACAGACACGCCAGGGGAGCCAGTGGCGGCCACCAGGCCAGGCGGAAGCTTGGAGCTCGGCCTCCCTGGCTGCGGGGTTATTCTAACACAGATGGCGGTGTGGCCCAGGGACTCCAGCCAGCCTGACAGCAACAGGGGAAGTGGCTCTCGCGGCCAAGGTGGCGGCCGTGGCCCTGGAAGGACTTTCCAGCCACGTGGGAACAAGACACTCCTTAAAGACAGGGTCACCGCCCCCTGGGGCGACTAGGGCAGGGGAGGGCCGGAGAGGGGGCTCGGGCACATGAGGGGCCCTGCTGCTGTCACCTGCTCTGGTTACTTGGCCACCTCAGGCCCAGGAAGCCCCCAGAAGGGCCCGCTGCCCCACCCCCACCCAGCGGTCAAGCCCCAACTCTCCCCAAGCTCCGAATTCTTGCTCTGATCTAAAGGGACGCGCTGAGACCCGCGGCTGCCAGCTCGCGATGGCGCCACTGGCGAAGCCCACGCCTGGGGCTGAGGCTGGCGGGTTCCCAGGAGGCTCGGCTTCCCCTGGAGGCTCTGGGATGCAGGGACAGCAAAGAATAAGTCCCAGGTGCACAGCAGCTGAGCACTGAAGGCTGCCCGTCCCCTGGAGTCACCGTTCCCCGCCCCCTGGGAGGGATGACACAGAGTCCTCCGGATCCTGGGCCCCAGCTCCTTCCAGGGCCAGCAGGAGCCCGGGGTGGCTGGGCGGACAGGAAGGTGGGGCCGGGGCCAAGCCTCCGAGGGCGCTGGGTACAAAGGTCAGCCGTCCCACCCCCACCCCACCTCGCCCGGTGATTCAATGCGCCTTCCCCAGGAGCCGCCGGGCGGAGGGTAAACACGTGCTGGCTGGCACTAAAAGCCCACACGGGCGCCCTGGAGGCTGCCCCGCCTCCCGGCTGCTGGACGGGCTGCCTCCCACGGGCTGGTGAAGAAAGATAACTGCTCTGCCACAGGGAGCGCGGTGCCACGCAGTGACGCCCGCCAGACCAGGGCCGGCCTGGCTGGGCAGGGACACGCAGGGAGGCACGGCGGCATCTGTGCACGGGCCGGGTGACACGGGGCAGCCCACAGCTGCTGAGGCCACGCCCCACCCACGGAACCATGCACTCCCTTTCAGCCAGTGACCAACAAGCACCCACCAACCGGGGAGTCGGTGGTGGGGGGAGGGTCCAGGGCCCCCTGCTGCTGCCCCTGGAGAAAGAGGGGCAGCCAGGGAGACCCCACACCGGCAGGGGCAGGCATCCTCACCAGAGCCACAGGGAGCCTTTGCAATGGCCAAAATGGCCTTTCTCGGGGCACCGACTTCCCTGCCCTGGGGGGCTTGTCACTCTGGGAACCCGACTGTGTCCAGCACACGTGGAACTTGAGACCACAGGCTCACACGCGGGGCTAAGGCTGCTCTGGACTGTGCCCCATGAGGACAGTGAACCCAGAAGGGGACACTGAAACACCAGCGAGTCCCACCCTTCTTACGAAAGGCCACAGCTGTTGGCTGCGAGTCCCAGGGCAGGGGCAAGGGGTCTCCCTAGCTGCTATCCCACAGCACAGCATTGCGGGGGGGGGACCCAGGGGACCCTGCACGGACCAGGCTGCTCCCCGGAGAGTCAGGAAGCATCAGGGACGCAGCACGGGCCCCGCAGGCCCAGGGTCTGCCACGCAAAGCAGTGAAACCAGGAGTGGATGAACGCGCAGCCCGGAAGCTCGGGTGGGTCCTCCCCGCACCCGGCAGGCCAGCGGGGCTCACGGCAGCAGGACTCCCACAGGCTGGCTTGCATCCCCCTCAAAGACACGCACAGGTCCTGACCCCTCGTCCCTGCGAATGTGGCCTTATTGGGAAAGACGGTCTTTGCAGATGTGAGCGAGGTAAGATGCAGTCACACTGGATTAGGTCATGGATACCGATTGGTGTCCCTATAAGAGGGAAATTTGGACTTGGGGACGCACACAGAGGGAGGAAGGCCACATGATGACGGGCAGAGGCCAGAGCGGTGCCTCTATGAGCCGGGGCCGTGCACCAGCAGCGGCTGGGAGACACAGGATGGAGCCTTCCCTGGAGGCTGCAAAGGGAGGCCCCGCTGACACCTCGATTTCAGACTTCGTGGCCTCAAGAACCGTGAGAAAATGAATTTCTGTTGTCTCAAGCCCACGAAGTCGGTGGCACTTTGTCACAGCAGCCCTGGGACACAGCACAGGCACCTGCACGGCTCTGTCGGCCAGTGACAGCGGTGGAGGCTGCACCCCCGGGCACGAGAATCGCCCTGTGGGGACGGAAGGGCAGGGCAGCGTCTCCCACGGCCTCTGGCGACTCGGAACTCCAGCCGTTCCGGAGCGCAGTTCACAACGAGCACCCGGCTTCCGGGAAAGCGACCTGCGTCACGTACGCAGAGAGTAAGGTGCCCTGATCCTGCTCTCATCAAAGCTTGACCCGCTGTGAGGGGGACAGATGTTCCCGTGTGTCTCGTGCACCCTGAGATCCAGACGCCGCGTAAGGAGGCGCTGGCGGCCCGTGCATCGTCCCCCAGCTGCGCGGCCAGGAGCCCCGACGGGCAGATGGGACGGACCACACCTGCCCCCGGGAGAGTCGCTGCCCGTCCGTCTGGCGACATCTTTCCCAGAAAGGTGGCTCCTGCGCCCTCATCCCCGGGGCACCTGGCAGGGCAGGGCCTGTTGTCTTCTGTTCACGCTACACCTACAGGTAAAGCTGAATTTCGCAGACGGTGTGCCTGCCCGGAGACCCGGGCTGTGGGGGACCTCCCTGAACCCCTGCTGGAGGCCACTTCACTGGCAGAGCAGAAGGCGGGGGCCCTTCTGCTTTCCCGCCCCTCCCTGCTCGCAGCCTCCGTCCCTGCAGACGGGCTCCGCCCACCTGGGCCTGACACCCCTGGCCCTCTTCCGCCTGAGCCTGCCAGAGGCCACGGGAGCTGGTCCCTGTTTCCTCAGCCTGTCCGTCCATCCCTCTCTCCACCCGTTTCTGACTCCGTCCATCTCTCCAGCCAGCCGTCCGTCTGTCCATCGCTCCCAAGCCTGGTGCGACCTCCCCAGCTTCCTTCACCCCCCTCTCACACTCACGTTCACCTTCACAGACCAGAAACGCAGAAATGAGACAATCCAGGAGTCCCAAGGGTGACAGCCAAGGTCCGGAGAGGTGGCTGTGACCACAGGGGGGCTCAAAGAACCAGACCCCCCAGGAAATTTGCAAGGATGGGCCCAGACAACCCCACGCCCACCACTGACTCCACTCAGAGCCCGACCGTGGCGGCTCCTCCCGGAACGTGGGTCAGGGAAGCCGCCCTCGTCCACAGGCCAGGCCTCTGGCGCGGCTGCTCAGGAACGCACGCGACCCACACGGACCAGGGAGACCGGACGGGGGACGGGGCCCTGAGGGTGACAGAGCTCAGGCCGTCACTCTCCGCATCCGAGAGGTGGCAACAGTCCCTCCCTGCCACCGCTCCGTGATGGGCTGGCTCCTTCCCCTGCCGCAGGGGGCCGTTCACTTAGACACACGCCCCAGGACCCCAGGGAACACAACGTAGGATACCAAGTGCCACTTATGGGCTCCCTGAGGGCAGTAAGCTGGGACAGGGCCAGCTCCCCAGCCTGCCCGAGTCAACGCGGGGAGACGCATACCTGCCGAACTGTCCCCTGCCGCCCAGCCCGGCGGGCAGCCTGCACGGTGGAGGGCTCCTGCAGGGGCAGGCCCCGCCCTCCTGGACACAGGCCCCACGCAGATGCGACAGGCTGCTTTCCGCGTCCCTTACGGGCACCCTTCTCAGTCGAGTCTCTCATTTGGGTTTCTAATTTAGGAGGTATGGGAGCTCACGAGGCCTTTTTAAAAATGAAAATAAAACAGGCACAAGTACCTTTTAAAAGAACAAAGGGAATTTTAATTTCTAGCCTCAGCTTAGCCAGGAAGTGCCTGACCTGGCCTCTGGCAGCGTCCCCACCTCCCGCCCCCAGCTGCCCTGACCTCCCTAGGGCTCCTCGAGCTCACCCACGCCATTCCTGCCCCAGGACCTCTGCACATGCTGTCCTCTCGCACTGAGACGCACTTCCGCTCTAAACTGTGAAGTGCACTCCCTGGTGTTTCCAGTTGTCTATTAAACATCTCGTCCCTGTCCGCCCTGTCCT
The DNA here is from genome assembly GCA_963574885.1 of Lepilemur ruficaudatus. Classification (NCBI taxonomy): domain Eukaryota; kingdom Metazoa; phylum Chordata; class Mammalia; order Primates; family Lepilemuridae; genus Lepilemur; species Lepilemur ruficaudatus. The sequence continues at coordinate 17,223 of CAUYRT010063457.1, read as the reverse complement.
CAGTCGCTCCACCTGTGACCCTTCCTTGTCTCTAAGGACACTCACCAATCACCTGATACTGCTTCAATCACATATTTAAGCTGGGGAGTGTGTCTCTCCCACTAGATCGCCAGTTCCACGAAGGCAGGGACCTTGAACATCTTGTTCACCGCCGTGTCCCCCACGGCCCTCAACAGAGTGCAGCACACAGTAGGTGCTCAATAAATACTGGTGGGACCATTGACTGACTCCCGTGTCTTCATTTGGTTTGGGAGCCACCAGGCAAGTTCCCACCTGTGCTCCAGCAAGACGAACCCAAAGTGGGGGCGGGCAGCTGGTCTCCGACGCCACTCACGTCTTGGGGCGCCAGCCCTGCCCAGGCACCTCCCTGGGTGGGCACCGTCCAGAAGCCACGTCCAGCTTATCAGAACACAGTGGGGGGACTGTTTGACGATGCGAAGTGTGAGCACATTTAACATGCACGTCCAGTGCCATAAATAGGGTGACAGGGCGGTGAGGGTTTGGGGACAGGGCTGGAGCCCACCCCCCTAATGGAGGCACATGCCACCAACTCTGATAGGCAGGGCAGTGCCAATCACAGGGCGTCAGGACAAAGATGCCCGCCCCGTGCACAGCAGGCTGAGACCCAGACCCACACGGTCCCCAGCCCCTCCCTGGGCATTCGAAACCACCAGCCCAAACACAGGGGACGGCTCTGTCTCTTTCTCCCGAGACAAGCAGACCGGCAGCCCAGGTTGCCTGCGTCTGCGCCTGGCAAGGGCTGTCTCAGGGAGCTGCTGCCGGACGAGCTGGGGGCTGTCACGCACCAGGTTGGCAAAGTTCAGCACAAGAGAACGGGAGGCGGAGGTGGGCGCCCTGCGTCCTGGGTAACGGGCCAGGTGGGCATGGCCGCAGTGGCAGGCCCCAAGGCTGAGAAGGGGTTGCCCTTGGCAACCACTTCCTCTCTTTTTATTAAAAGCAGCACCTCTCAGCCTGTAGGTACACAGGCATTTTGGTTTGCAGTTAAAGAAAAAAACCATAGGTAGGTAATCAGCTACAGAGTGAAATGTAGGACATTATAAAGTTCAAGGGCAGTTTCTGGGGCCAGACTCCAGGTTCTAGCCCCGCACAACCAACTGCTTACTGGCTGTGCAACTTTGGACAAATCGCTAAACTTCTCTGTGCCTCAGCTTCCCTCCTCTGGAAAACAGGCACAGCACGAGTGTATACTTCATAGGAATATTGTGAAAATTAACATTCAGACACGAATAACGGGCTTGGGGCCAGTTACGGGCTATCTAGATGCCGGATAATCACTCCCTGCGGGAAACAGCCCCAGGCTTTGCTTTTGAGCCAAGCTCAAAGCCAGGGCAGCACAGTTCCGTACCTGGCACCTATTAGTTAGCAGGAAGGGAAAAAATAAAGTCAAATAGAACAGCCAAGACAAGTACTCCAGGCATGCCGTTCCGCGGCGGCCGCTGGCTGGCCCGGACGGCAGAGCAAACATCCAGAAAAGCCTCTTTAAGGAGGCTTCTGGGTCAGGGAAGGAATCAAAGCGAAGGCCGGTTCCCTGTTCCTTTTCCCTGAGCCCCAGCGTGCCAGACACCACAGGGATTTATTCCCAACATGTGCAGCCCAACTATGCCGCCGCGCCAAGTCCCAGGCACCCTTGCAGGAAGGCTGGACCATTCGGACAGCAAGGTCAGGTTCACTGCGAACAGCCTTGCTCACCTCCATCCACTCCTGGAAGTCCCGAGTGCCTCTTCCAGCCACCCAAGCCCCGAAAAGAGAGACCAAGGTTCAGATTCTCCCTATGATTTGGTTTAAGACAGTGCTCCCCTAACTTGGCTGCATATGAGAATTACCCCGGGAGATCTGAAACATCCTGATGCCCAGACTGAGCCCTCTATCAATTCAGTGAGACCATCAGGGTCGAGCACGGATATTTTTGTGATTCCACAGGTGATTCCAATCAAGGGATTCCAAGTTGGGGACCCACTGGACTAAGAACGAGGGGGGCACAAGTGAAATTCGTGTCATTAGGCTCGAGGCAGGGGAACTGAGGCAGGGGAAACTTTCTGCTGCGGGGAGGAGGATTTGCAGGGTGGAGGCATGTTTTGCCCTGTGAGGGGCCAGGAGGCACCCCCGGGGCCCCAGGAAGCTGGAGTCCAGCCAGGGTGCGCAAACGTACAGACACCGCAGCAGGAAAGACGTTACCCTGTGCAGAGGGCAGGCCGGGGCGCGGGCAGGAATGGGGAAACCACTGCGATCGCCAGCAACCTCCACTCACTTGGGCTTGTCATTTCCTCAAGCCATGCAGGCGCCCACTCTGCCCACACGGCGCCCCGCCCGCCGGCCTCAGCCCAAGCGCCAGGCTGCGTCCCTCCCCCGGGGCCAGTCCGCCCCTACCCTGCACTGAGTCTGGCAGGAGAAGAAGCTCCTGAGTTTCCCAACCTGGGGTTCCAGCCTTGCCCCACCCGCCCGCCGCAGCTCCACGTCAACATCCCTCAGTATCCCGGGAAGCAAGGGTTCCTGTCTGGGTCTGGTTTTAAAAAAAGAAAGAAAGAAAAGGGCTTTCACGTTGGCAGCTCCGGGGCAGTAAACAGGGAACCGAGTCAGGAACAGCAAAGGGACCTGGGCACAGATGTCTGCAACACGCCTGGACCTCTGGGCTCAAGCCCACGTAGGGGACAGTCAACTTCTTTGGGAATTTCGGACACTTTATCCCTGCCGGGCTAGGCCCCCTTCACTACTGGCCATACGAAGAGTGCCTCTGGAGAGAGGCCCAGCGCGGGGGAAAGGTCTGCAGATCCCGGGGTCAGGCTGGACCACCCCCACCTACACACCCTGGTCCCCACCTGAGGAGCGTGGCTGTCGCTGGGCCACCTCCGTGGCTGGGGGGTGGGAGGGGAGGAAGCCAGTCCCGGTTTCTGCAGTGGCGCGTCTGGGGGCGCGGCGGGCCCAGCCTCCCTCGCCCCCCACCCCCGCCTTACCGCCCCCCTCGCCCCGCTTCGGCGCAGGGACGCGTCCTTACCGCTCTGGCCTCGCTGGGTCCCAGGGGCTCCGAGGAGGCGCCGGCGCCCCCTGCGCGCGCGTCCAGGATGCCAGGCGCCGGCGAGTAGACGGGGGGGCTGGGGCTGGGGCTGGGGGGCAGCCCGGAGTCGGGGCTGTCCAGCAAGCCCTCCCGGCCCTGCTCCTTGGGGCCGTCCTCCATGCCCTGCAGATGCAGGTGGCCCACCATGTCTAGGGGGCGCGGGGCGCGGGCCCCCGGCTCCTCAGCGGCCTCCTCCACCGCGCTCCGGGCCCGAGCAGGCGGCGGCGGGGCGAGGGCTGCGCGCCCGGAGACCTGCGGGCGGGGCGAGAGGCGGCGGTCAGGCCCGGCGTCCTCCGCGTCCCCCGCGCCCCGCGGGCCCGGTCTCGCCTGCGCTGCGCTGCGCTCCCGCCGGCCCAGCCGCCGCCACCCGCTCGCACCTCCCCGCCCGCGCCGCCTTTTCTAGGCGCCTCCCCCGGCCCCGCCCCGCCCGGGCCGCGCCTCCACCGGGGCCTCCCGCGCTGCCAGCCGGGGCTGGACACTCCCCACGCCGCGCAGCCTGGGAGCTGGGGGGTCCCCGGTCACCCCAAGTCGGAATACTTGGCGTGGCTACTGGAGGTTTTCTCTGTCTCATCTGAGTCCCAGTAAAAGCATCTATGGAAACTTCTCTATTTAGAAGTTTTTATTTTATCTGCAACTTACAATCGAGGGAGCAAAACAAGATGTTTAAGTGCCCAGGAGGCTTCCAGACCTGTGCCCTGCGTCCTCTCCTTCCAGCCCGGCCCCCTGGTTTATGTCCTACAGTGACCACCGCGCCCTGGGGCTGTTGCCTGGGTTACCTGTACACCTAAGGCCAGCTCGTGGGGCCCTCGGGGTGGAAAGCCCTGGGGGAGTTAGAGACACCGCCTGCAATGCCCTGGCGCCTGCTGCTCCTGCAGCGTTTTCCAGACAGGTTCTTAGGGACGAGGGACCTACCCACCTTTCCCCTTTTCCTTCCTCCGGAGAGGGAGGAGGACTTGTGCTTCCCTTTCTTCCTGCTTTCCGATCAGATGACTGGCAAGGGGTGCTTGCGTCTCCGGCTCCCACCCACAGAGGCCCCGCAACCCACGCGCAGGGACCCGCCCGTCCATGAGGGAGAGGCTAAGAGAGCAGAGGACAGGGAGGGTGCTGTGTGGACGCTCACACTAGCTCCACTTGCCCTGTGTCTGCCCAGAGGGGGCCCAAGACCTGGGGGAGGAAGGGGAGTGTCAGAGTCCGCTCTTCCCACACCCCCACACTGAGGGCAGCACCCTGAGTGAAGCATGTTCATCCGGTCAAGGTCGACCTCGGGACATTCGGGAGACAGCCCCGTCCCCGCCCTGGTAGGGCAGGAGCCGGCACACCAGGAAGCCATCACGGCCGTGAGTTTCACGCAGGAACCTAATAAGGAGCTGCAGTCAGGAATAAGCCACAGTGGGCTGCCAGGGAAGGCTTTCTCCCAGGAGGCGGTTTTCAAAGATTCCACCTGAACAGCCCAAGAGCCAGCGATAGCATCCCAGGTGTCCTCAAGGAAGCTTGACAGAGGGCGGGGCAGCTCCCTGAGCCCACAAGGCAAAAGCTGTTACCCACCCCCAGGTGAGTCTGCAAACTATTTCCACATCGCCCAGGAAAGAACAAGAGAAATCTGCTGCCAGAACTGAATGAACCGGAGATTTGAGTATCAGGAACATTCTGGAGGGAAAAAATATGACAGTGGACTTAGTTTTCTTCAATTCTTAGGCAAGACCGTCCTTCTTTAGCCCTTGGGCCGCTTGGCCATTGCGGACGGCTGAACTGCTGTCGCCTCCCAGGACAAAACTGGGGGCCATTCCTTCTAGAACGTGAGCACACTGAGGTTCACCTTCTGCCCGAGTGCCCACCCGCCCAGGCCCACAGGAGAGCGCTGGCTTCAGCTGGGTCCTCTGATTGGCTGCCCTGGAGAACGTCTTCGACAAGAACCGGTCACTTCTCATCCCAGGGACGTGAACAAATGACCCCTTGAGTGGCCACAGCTGCCAAGGGTGGGGGACGAGGCGAGGGGTGTGGGGCAGGATCTTGAAATTGCAGGGTCCTCCTGGCTTTAAAATGTTGATATTTCAGTCATCTTGAATTGTTTGCATTCATTTTGACTTTTAAAATATTGCAATAAAATACTCTTTGTCACGATTTCTGTGTCTGGGGCATGTTGTTAAATTCCACGCTCTAGGCCAGTGCCTCTCTTGCCTTAGCCTAGTCCCGGCCCCCGCATGCCATTTGTACCCGCCATGGAAGCCCACTTACCAGGGGTGCCTTTAAGGCTCTGTCCACCCGGGTTCTAGAAGTTTCCCTGGGCTCACACACAACTTCCCCAGGAACGGACTGCCCTGTGCGGAATAGCACTGGAGTTGTGTATCCGACCAATCGGCAGGGAGACTCCACTGCATTGCAAATGTCAAACACCCACGCAGATGACCCCAGCGACCATGACCTCTGACCTATTCGGATCCACTGCAGCAGGCTGGGGGCCGCCATCGATTGAAAGCTGGGACTGTGGACGCTTCCATTCTGATGGTGCCAGATGTCTGCAAATGTCAAAGAAGGGAGGGAAGGCTGGAATTTCCATAAGTTCGCTTGAGCCAGGGGCCACCCGGTGCGTGGGAGGCTGCCTTGGCCTGTCCCAGGAGGAAAAGGGGCTTGAACCTCTGAAATGTGAGGCTCAAAGAGCAGAAATGGGGGGGTCTTTCAAGATCTGGGTGCCTGTCCCACCCACGTGCTGCAAGCAGGGGCAGAGGGCTGCCGGCCCCGGTGCTGAGGACGTAGCTGCCGGGGCATGGGGAGTCCGCAGGGGTCATGAAGCGAGTTTTAGGAATGATCCGGTCCGAGCTGCTTCCAAAGTCGGGTTAACGAGAGGAGAGTTTGGGGACAGAGAGAAATCGGGCAGAGAGCTTAGATATTTAATGGGAAAGATGTGGGGCACCCCCAACAGGGGTCCTGCCGTGTGTGTCCCATGCTGGGAATACGGGGAGACCCCCGAACACACACCCCTGGGAAGGGAGGCCGCCACCCACAAGCTTGTGGATCGCCTGCTTTTAAGAGCACATGGTGGGGGAGAAAGAAAAGTAACCTAGGGTGACCCCCAGACTTAGGGCCTCCCCCCAGCACCCCAGTCTCGGGGGCATTTTCTCAGGCTGCTTTGTGAAGCAGAAGCCCAGGTGCTGGGAGAGAGAAAGGCCAGAGGGAAGGGCGGGGAGAAAAAAGGCTTTTTCACTGAGAGCCGTGAGCAGTCCGTTCCCGGCGGCAGTGAAGAAACGTGCGTGGAATCAGGCCGTGCGTTCACGGCGGCCGGCAGCGGTCTCTGCACACGCATCATCGCGCACGTGAATCCCGCCAACTGGCCTGATGCTCAAGATCGATGCATATTGTTTCCATTTTTAAATAAAGCAGATTGATGGCGAGGCCCGGTGGCTCACGCTGGTGATCCCAGCACTTTGGTAGGCGGAGGCAGAGGATCGCTTGAGGTCAGGAGCTTGAGACCAGCCTGGGCAACATAGCGAGAGTTCATCTCTACAAAAAGTGAAAAAAAAAATTAGCCAGATGTGGTGGCGTGCATCTGTAGTCCTAGCTACTCGGGAGGCTGAGGCAGGAGGATCACTTGAGCCCAGGAGTTCGAGGCTGCAGTGAGCTGTGATCAGGCCACTGTGCTCCAGCCTGGGCAGCAGAGTCAGAGACTCTGTCTCTGAACAAAAAAACAAAAAAGAATATAATACAATAAAGCAGATTGAGCCATGGAGGCTCAGAGAGGTTAAGTGACTTGGCTGAGGTCACACAGCTACTAAGTGAAAGCCACACTGCAGGTTGCGGGTGGATGTGGGGGACAGCTGTCAGTGGGCCCCAGTGGATCATGACATGGGGGAGGCGGGAGGACTGGGGTCCCAGTGCCTGACAATGAAGCATTTCTGTGACCTGCAGGGAGAGCACACCAAGGCCCTAAGGCCCAGGCGGAGTTGAAAGCAAAGCTCTTGCTCTTGGACATGCAAGACATGCTTGGAAAGCAAAGCAAAGCTCTTGGACATGGTGACTGCTCACAGGTCCCTTCCCGAGCTCGCCCGCTGCGCTGGAAGTTCCTAGCGGGCAGGGCCTGGCACGCCTGCTTCCTGGTGGGCTGTGCACGCCACACTCCGCCGGTCCGCGGGGTGTACTCACCCAGGAGGGGCCTCGTCACACGCGGGCAGCCCCTGGGGGGACTCACGGGCTGGCTCCTTTAATCAGATTTGTTTGCTTCATAGTTCCCAGGGGCTGACATCACGATCTGGAAAGATTGGCAGAAAGTTAGCTCTCCTTTAGAGATGCGAAAACAGGCACAGAGAGGGTGGGTGACTTGCCTAAACTCACACAGCGGGGCCGGGTGTTAAAACTCTAAGGCAGGGGCCATTTGGGGTCATCATTTGGGGCGTCTCTGGAACGAAGGTCTGCCCCTCCGCATGAGCCCCAGCCAGTGCCCACGGAGGGCACCCTCCTTCCCCGAGGAGAGGGCGGTGCCTGCTGGAGTATCGCAGCTCCCTGCCCACGTTTCGGGGCTTGCGTGTGTTTCTGTCCAAACTGCAGGCGGGGCCCCAGGCCGCCCAGCGCGGGTGTGCGCTGGGCTGCAGGTTCTTCTCACTACAGCGACGGACACAGCTGGGGGGCTCACAGATGGAGGAAGGGGTCTTCTTGCTGCGGGCACGCCCCGGCCTCTTGGGTTCAACCCAGCTCTAGCACTCGCTGGCTGTGTGATGTGGGCAAGTTGCCTGCCCACACTGGGCCTCGCTGTCCCCGTCCATAAATCGGGGCCGATGATAAAGGCATTAGGTATAAGCCGGGTCTGCTTCCAGGTGTGCCAGGCACGGGCTGAGCCCCGGGCACGCTGCCAGGGAAAACTCTCCGGCTCAGCCGGCCCGGCCTTAAACACTGCGCCTCCCTGCCTCTGTGTGACGTCACCAAGGCGATCAGTGTATTTAAACACACACACACTTCCACATGTGTGCATACACACCCACGCCTACATGCATACATGCATGCACACACGTATTACACACACATATGCATGCATGTACACTCATACACATCTATACTCATGCACACGTATGCACACATACACACATCTATACATATCCATACACACATCCACACATATCTATACGCACTACGCATGTACACACACATATATGCACACATGCACACATCCATGCACATGCACACACATACACACATGTGCATGTACACACACATGTGCACACATACGTAAACAGTATATTCGTTATAGAAGAAGAGAGGGGAAGGGGTGCAGGGTGAGCTAAACCTCTGTCTTTCAGAGGGAGAGCCCCCAGACACCGTCTACTCTTGGGGAAGCTGGCAATGGCCGCAGCCCCCTGCTGTGCTGGGAGTCGCTGGAAGAACGTACGCGAAGAGTTAGCGGGCGTGGAGAGCGGAGAAGTGGGAGAGGCCACTTTTTTATCATAAGCTCGTCACGACCACCGTTTGATTTGTGGGCAAGGGCAAGTCACCAAATGAAAGGTGTTGAAACTGGAGCCCGAGACCGCAGCGCCGTGACAGTGGGCAGCCCTGGTGCCCGGCCGGAGGACCGTCCTCCCCCAGGTGGCCGGTCTCGCCTGCGGGGCTTTTCCACCATGGCCCCCATCAGCGCCCAGCGTGGGCCACAGACGGCCCTGCCGGGATAGAGCTTGGGCGATGACTCACCTCTGCATTTTTAGCGTGTGTCCTCGCCGAGCTGGGCCCGCCTCCGCTGGGCAGCTGTGTGTCGGGGCCCTGGGCACCCGCCCCTGAAACCAGCCCTTGGCCTGCCCTGTGAGGACAGGCAGGGGCGCACGACGGGTCCAAGGCTCACTTGCCTGGACGCCGCGCCCTGCTGACATTCGTATGTGGCCTCAGGCCCCCTGTGCTGTAACAGCGAGAACACCGCTGTGAGGGTCCCCGGCGCCCCGTCCAGGCTGGGGGTTCCTGCGGCCCTGCCCCGCCCCGTCCCGGAATGGGCTCCAGGCTCAGCAGAGACGGCCACAGCTTCTCCCACCGTACACCAGCTGCACCGTTTCACACCGATGGCCTTTTCTGCTCGCTTCTCCCGAGCCTGAGTCAACAGGAAATCTATTTGTGTCCTCAGAGCACTTGTTAATCCAGGACAGGGAGAAAACCCACGACAGAGAGTGGTGACAACACAGTGCGCACAGTCAGGACAAGGCCGCGGCGGCCGGGCCACTGCGAGCTGCGTGGCTCGGGGAGCTGGGGGCGCCCGTATCTTCGTTTTGTGAAGTCAAAAGAACAATCTAGTGGTAACCCAAACATCTTCGCCTGGATGTATGGACTGTGACCTTGCCGACACAGCTGACCTTCCTTAATCTCTGTCTCTGTCTCTCGTGAGGGCTTATTTTGCTCAGGCATTTAGAAGTCTATGGCAGACACCACACCTCTCAGCCCCAGATCCTTCAGCGGCACCCCCCCAAGAACAGAGACGATCCCCTGCAGAAACCCGACACCACAGTCACACTGCGGAGGACGCTGTCAGTGCACCGGTGTCGGCGCAGTGCCGTCGTAGGACCTGTGCGCCGTAACAGAACACCCCCACTCTCCCGACGACGTCCTTGAAAGCTGTTTTCTTCCCCAACCCGGGGCTCAGGCACGCACTGCGTTTAGTTGTCACTGTCGGGGACACGTCCCCACGCGTCTTGTCTCGTGTGTCTCCTCGCATCTTGCAAACAGAAGCCCCGGCTGCCACCTGTCCTGGGATATTATTATTCCAAGGATGTTTGTACAAAGAGCGGCTTTGAAAGGTAGAGACAGCGTCTCCCTCCCGATCAAAGGGTAGGTCGCTTCCTGTACCCTGTGACAAAAATGACCTCTCGCGCTGGGGAAGGGAATGTGAGGGTGGGGGGAGAAAGTGATTAAACAAGATCATTTCAGACAGTTAGAAATACTATAGAGATAAAACAGGGGCCGGGCGCAGTGGCTCACGCCTGTGACCCCAGCACTCTGGGAGGCCGAGGTGGGAGGATCGCTTGAGCCCAGGAGTTCGAGACCAGGCTGAGCAAGAGTGAGATCCTGTCTCTACAGAAAAATAGAAAAGTTAGCCGAGTGTGGTGGCTCATGCCTGTAGTCCCAGCTACTCGGGAGGCTGATGCAGGAGGATGGCTTGAGCCCAGGAGTTGGAGGCTGCAGTGAGCTATGATGTCATCACAGCACTCTAGCCTGGGTGACAGAGTGAGACTCTGTCTCAAAAACAACCACAACAAAGAAATAAAATGTGGTGACAGGATGGAGAATAACAGGCTGGAGTGGCTTTCTGTGGGGGAGGCCAAGCCACAGGGGCGACTTTTGAACCGAGAGCCAGAGCCGAATGGTGCTAAGGGGCCAGCTCTGGGGAGAGCCGGGAAGAGGGTGCTCCCGGGACAGGGAATGGAAAGCGCAAAGTCCCTGAGGCTGGGGCTCACTTGAGGTTTCTTTACGCAGGGAAGACTGTGAAGAGAGCCAGAGAGAGGCCTGGGGAAGAAACAGAGAAAGAAGAGAAGAAAAAGGGCCTTGGGAGAAAAAAATGGGGAAAAGGCTGGAGGGAAAGGAGGGAGAAACTTCCTGGGGCAGCTCCAAGGTGGCTCCTGCCCGTCTCTGCGCGCCAGGGCCTGGCATCGCTGCATTTCCTCAGGCAGATGACAAACTGCTCAAAGGCAGAGTCACGCCTGGCACGTTCCTTTCTGCACAGAGTCGCACCACACTCCGGGCAAGGGGGGCTCGTTACTACCGTTCAGATACGTGGTAGGGCGGATGGGTGGACGGAATCTCTGACTGGAACGAGGCTCTGAAATTAGCCATATTGTTTACGTTTCGCTCAGGTCGGACAGATACTTTGCATGCGCACACGCACATGCACACGCTCACGCACCCCTGTGGAGCCACCCCCATGAACACGGATGCCCACGTAACTTAAGAACATTTCTACCGCTCAGGCTGCTCCGAATCAGGGAGCAGCATGTCAGTAAACCGGACCTAGCAGGTTTGGTAAGAGGCAAGGGTCGCTGCCACACGGGGAAAACGCGGGTGCCTGTTGCGGACCGAATGTCTGTGTCCCCCACCCCAAATTCGCATGTTGAAACCCTGACCCACAAGTGTGACGGTGCCAGGGCTTCGGCAGGTGGTTAGCTCGTGACGCGGGAGCCCCGTGACGAGCTTGGCCCCTGTGAGAAGAGACGCGAGGCTTCCTCTCCTCTGCTTCCCGCCGTGCGAGGACACAGCGAGAAGGGGGCCGGCCGCAAGCCGGGAGGCAGGTCCCGCCAGACACCGGCTCTGCCAGCGCCTTGACCTTGGGCCTCTCAGCCTCCAGAAATGGGAAAAAAAGAAATAAATGTTTAAGCCTCCCGGTCTATGCTAACTGGCTGCAGCAGCCTGGCCCGCCTCAGCCAGATACATGGATGCAGAGATAGAACAGGGAGGCGATACCCAGGAGAGGAGGAATCCGTGGGAAGCACGCAAGGATTGCTGATGTGCACTGGTGTTTGAGTTCTCCTCTCCCCCCAGAGGACCGTGCTGCGCTGTGTTTCCCAGACTCCCCTGCAGTTAAGTGTGGCTACGTTTGGGTAGGATTGACATGCACCATGACCAGGCCCATAGAAGCCCCCCTCACATGCCTTCTCCACCCACCGGCTGCATAAAGAGACTCCAGGGGTCTCCAAGAGGTGCAGCCACAAAATAGAGGGAGACTGGGTCCCGGGATGACTGTGTGGAGCAGAGCCCTCTCGCTGGGCAAGAAGCCACTGAGATTGGGGCTGTTTGTCACAGCAGCTGACGTTACTCATCCTGACCAATACAGAAGAGATGAGGAAGGTGAGAAGTAGAGGCTCTTCTTTTACACAGAGGCGTCTAGAAGAAGGGGATTTTAACGCAGTGGAGTCTAGATGCCAACTGATGGGACAGAGGACAGGGACGTGAAATAGTTCTCTCTCTGACATCACTCTGGTAGACAAATTCAGGGAACAAAAGGACAAGAAGCCTACATTTTTTTAAGGGTAAGAGGTTCCAGAAAAAGGATACTTAACGGTCAAGTCACTTGACGTGGGGTCAAAACTTCCACATTTTAAAAAGAAAGTGGGGAAGAGGGTTCGATTTGAACTTCACCTTGAAAAATAAATCTAAAATGATAAAAATTGAATAAGCTAATTTTGTCTCGATTTAGCAAGGTTTGGGAATTCTACTCTAATTCTTAGAGCAGGCAGATGAAAAAGAATGATTTTTTTTCTTTTCCTTTCCGTATTTTTTTCCCCCAACAAAATTGTCTAAGGGCACAACTGACATTCTTCCCTTCACATTTGACTTTTTGGCAGCTCTTTGATTCGGAAATGATCTTTTTTTTTTTTTTTTGGTAAAAAGTTCAAGCGTTTAATCACCATTTCCATGAGCTTCTTTTAATCCTTTGAAACTCAAAGCGTTATCTTACGTGAGTTCAGATCCAGGGCAGATTGGATGTTGCCGGGTGAAGCCGGATCGGCCCGTGTTCCCCAAGGGACTGCCAGACGCAAGATGCTCTGCCACCAGCGCCATGCCGCACAGCGGTTCCAGAGTGACCTCTGTCACCGCAACTTTCCACCCCGAGGGACTTAAAGAAATGGCATCTCGCGAGGGGATGCCCGCCATGGGGCTTAGGTGGCAAACTGGATTGTGCAGCAATTTGCTGACGTGAGTCCAGGTGAGAGCAGCTGACGCTGCCTCCTCCAGGGAGGTTCCCAGGCTGCTGTTTACGCCGATTCCTGGCCATTTCACCATCTGCCCTACGACTGTTTTTCTAGCCTACTTAGTCTGGGGACTTTCATGGGGAAAATATCACGGCGGGTAGGAAGTTTTTGCTCAAAATCCAAACAGAGCAAAGAAAAACAAGAGCAAAGGGAAAGAAGGTCTAGAAAAAAAAAGGCTTTGAGAAATCCCGAAGGCTCTTGTTCAGCAAACAACATCCCAGGGTTTCTTAACACACGAGGAAACTCCAGAACTACAAAAATAAGCCACGCAAAGGAAAACACCCCCGTTTCGGATTTATCTGCTGTGCTTTTGCTGGGCGCAGCGCACGACGAGGCTCCTGGCATCTGCCGAAGTCCAGGGCCCGGTGAAGTCTCTGCGTTGAAGGCAGCGGGACACCAGAGTCCCGGACACCTGGAAGCTTCCTATGACGTGTTTTTTCCTGCTGTCCCTCTTTGGGCAGAGGCTTCTAATCAAAGGGAAAGTGGAGTGGGAGGAAACGTCTTTCTTGGAACCAGAGGCTGGATTCTTTTCACCATTTAGGGCTCTGCTCCAGTGTCACCTCCTCAGGGAAGCCTTCCCTGATTTTCCTGTTCAGTTGTCAATCCCTCATCCCCCAGGCTGTCTGTATTCCATCACCCTGTTTCACAGTCTTCACATAAGGGGTCACCACTTAAAATTATGGGGTTCGCTTTTTTGCTGTCTCCTACACTCGTAGCAGCTCCGTGGTGGAAGGGACTTCACCTGTCTATTCACCAACCAACCCCCAGCACCTGGAAGAGAGTTGAGCACATAGTAGGTGCTCCGTAAATGTTTGCTGAGTTAATTTGAAGCCTTAAGTTTAAGAAGGCTTAAACTCGATTTAAGAAGAAATGACAGAAGATACCATTGAATTCCAGAAGGACTGGGCGGCTCTCAGTGCTCCCTCCCGCCTCCCGCTGCCTCCCCGGGGCTTCCTGGAGGCTGCGGCGTGTGTCGCACCTGCGGGAACCTGCGTGGCCTCCGTGCATGGGAAACGCAGGTGCAGGGGTGGGGCTGACACCCACCGAGCCCTCAGTGGCAACACTCCCCTTCCACCCTCCTTGGGGACAGTTTTGAGGCTGCTTTCCTACCACTCTTTGGGAGCTGCAGCAGTTGTATGGCACCCCGCCCCCGCTCCTGGGACCACATCCCCCGGCACTGCTGGGGTCTGCTTCTGGCAGGCCCAGGTGGTGTCGGCTCTCTCCCACTGATCCCTAAAAGAGTCCCACCTCTCATGCATGAACGTGTGTGCCCGTGCACATGCATGTGTGGACACACATGCACACACATGTACATGCACGCACACACGCATGCATGCACACACACACACACATGCACACACAGGGCTGTGCTCCTCTCCCCCTCTGAACACACAACCCAAACCACATCCACAGGGAGAGGATTTTCCAAGTGACACCCACGATGACGCACACGCAGCAGCGCCGGCCCCGCGGGGAAGAGTCGCATGGCCATGGCTGTTTGCGGCCCCGGGGTGCGGGCGTCTGGGCAGCCGAGACACGGAGGTCTCAGGGACAGGGAAGAGGTGCAGGCCGCTGGACGAGCCGCGGACGTGCGACCCTAAATTGCGATATTTTCCTTCTCGTGGCGGGATGAATGCGGCCTCAGACAGATGCTGCCCCACAGCTGTTTGTGGCGGGGGCCCCGCAGCAGGCCAGCGCCTTTGCGAAGGGGGTTGGAATGGAGTCTGACAAAGGGGCCACTGTCTTTGCGGGAACTTGACGTGAGCCCAGCAGAGCCCGGGCAGCGGGAGTTTGCACAGCTGCGGCCGGGAGCAGACGTGTGCTTTCAGCTGACCCGGGCCCGTGGCTCTGGGCATTAAACCTGACACTTTCCAGATGTACGGGGCCCTCCCTTTGGCACCGTCCACAAACATTCTGTCCCCAGGTACACGGGCGCACACACACACACACACAGCCCCTGGCAGCCGGGCTGTAAATGCCGCATTGTGCTGCAGAGCCCGGCCCCGCTGCAAACCCCGCACCCGGGCCTTAGGTGAGGCCCCGGGCCTGGCTGGAAATTCGTGAGCTGGATTTCAAAATAGTTCAAGTTCAAAGTCAGCTCAGCAGCAGCTGCCTCTCTGACCACCATCACTCTCCATGCCTGGCTCCAGGTTGGGTGGTAGGGGGTGCTGAGCATGCCTTCCAGAAGGTTTTTGTCAACCCACATTGGGATGAACCTGGTGGGAGGGGGCTCAGCAGGAGTTCGGGCACCCAGGGGCACCCCTAGCTGGCCACTGTCCCTTAGTGCCCGTCGGGGCTTGAGCGAAGGCCCTGTGGCCCTAGGCATGTGGCAGGGGCAGGCCACGGTGGCCCCAGGGGCTTCACACCAAGATTGGCTTTGGCCCCTGCCACGGCATGAGCCTGCGCCAGCCCCATGTGCTCTGAGAATTGCTGTGCCCTGCAGCCTTCTAGCTGGAGGGCGGGAGGAAACTCACGTGCCAGGGCCCCACGCTGACGGGGGCCACGTGACACAGGCAGGCGGGGACACTGGACACTCTCTTCCTCCCCGGTGAGGAGGAGGAAGAGGAGGGAGAAAGAGGGAGGGAGAGGGAGGACGAACCCACTCCCATGATAAGGACATTAGTCCATTCACGAGGGACCCTCATGACTTGAACGTTTCTTAAAAAGTCCCACCTCCCAACATCCCAACATCGTCACAACGGCAACCAAATTTCACCGTGAGTTTGGAGGGGACGGACATTCGAACCGTGGCACCGCCCCTGCTCAAATCGGTCCGTCCGGATTCGGATCATCTCTAGGAAACGGCCCAGCCTGACTGTAAACAGAGGGCGAGTATTTCCCTCCTGGGGGAGCGGAGCTTCAGGCCGGCTCCCGGCACTGGTCTCGCTGGAACCTTCAGAGCCAAACTTCCAGCTCGACTGGCACCGCCCGTGGGACCAGCACATTTGTGCAAACGGTGAGGCTGCCGGCGTCGGGGCCACCGGGTCCAGGGACCCTCCCGATTCGGTCCACCCCTTCCCCACCCGCCACACCCGGCATGGCGTCAGGGATGGGAAGGAAGAAGACAGAAGCAAAACAAAGGAGGAAAGTGAATAAAACAACGAAGACGGCAACTCCTCTCTCCACGCTGCCTCCCCGCTGAGCCGGGTCTTTGGGGACCAGTAACATGATGATAATATCTGTGTGCCCGGCATGTGCCCGGGGCCACTCTGAGCGCTGGGCACATGTTACTCCAGGTAGCCCTCACCACAAGGTCGGCGCTGTTAGTATCCCGTTCACGGGATGGGAGGAGGGTAAAGAAGACGTCCGGGGTCCTTCAGTTAGTGAATGGCAGAGCCGAGCGTCACAGAGGCTCGCACTGCACCCCCTGCCAGGACACTGCTGGCAACACGCCCCACCCCTGCCCGCTCTGGGCACGTCCTTCACGGCGTCCAGCACACACACGAGCAGGGGCGCAGCCCTCTCTGTTGCTACCCTCTAAACCTGGACCTAAGAGGCCTCCCTCACATGCCGGCGGTGGAGAGAGAGAAAAACGAGAAGGGCAGAAGCAAACTCTCTCCTGTTTCTTCTCATAAGGGCACTAACCCTATTCATGAGGGCCCCACCCTCGTGACCTGATCACCTCTCGAAGGCTTCACCTCCGAACACTGTCACGTTGGGGATCAGAGTTGCGAAGAACAGCCTTTGGGAGGACACAGACCTTCGGTTCATAGCAGTCGTGGAGAAAGACGGCGTGGAAACTTTCAGAATAACAGGCCAAGAGGTTCTTTATTCAACCGACTGGAGTTAACCCTTTCATGCCCACTAACCGCCAGGGACAAGTGAGGTGAGCCCCTCAGACACCACCGCAGCGTCCCCAAGCCTCCCCCGTCAGCTGAGGGCCGTGCAGGGGGGACGCCAAGCAGTGAGGTCCCCCGAGCACAAGTCCCAGAGCACCGTTCGCTCTGTGTGCCTGCTCCGGGCGGGTCTGTCTTCTCCCATGGGAGACGGCGTCCTGAGAAGCTCAGGGTGACCCTCCACCGGGCCGCTCTGCAGATCTGGCCTCCTTCCACCGGCGGCCGCCAGCTCACGGCCTCGCGCTGAGTGGCCCCGTTCTTCCCGTCCCGCACGCCACCTGTCTGCTTCCTTTACGGCACCTGCTCTAAAGAGAGATGTTCAGAGCTCCCGAAAGAAAGACTCCCCGGCCGGGCGCGGTGGCTCACGCCTGTAATCCTAGCACTCTGGGAGGCCGAGGTGGGTGGATAGCTCAAGGTCAGGAGTTCAAGACCAGCCTGAGCCAAGAGCGAGACCCTGTCTCTACTATAAATAGAAAGAAATTAATTGGACAACTAAAAATATATGTAAAAAATTAGCCAGGCATGGTGGCACATGCCTGTAGTCCCAGCTACTAGGGAGGCTGAGGCAGAAGGATTGCTTGAGCCCAGGAGTTTGAGGTTGCTGTGAGCT